>JAQQSW010001696.1:0-16559 GCA_028646575.1 Pseudocheirus occidentalis
CTAGCAAGCAATCTGATAGAGAATGTATTTATATATATTATATATATGTTATATATTTATATGGTGATATATAATATATAATATATTATCATAATATATGATATTGGTGATATGATATATGGTGATATGATAATATATAATATTTATCATAATATATGATATATAATTTATATAATATACACATATATTACACAAAATCATGTTAAATATATTTCCACATTAGTTGTATGGTCAGAATAAAAGGGAAAAAACCATGAGAAAGAAAAAAGAACAACAAAAAAGTGAAAATAGTATGCTTTGATCTGCATTCAGACTCGGAAGTTCTTTGGATGTGGTTAACATTTTCCATCATGAGTCTTTTGGAATTGTCTTGGATCACTGTATTGGTGAGAAGAGCTAAGTCTACCATAGTTAATCATCACACAATGTTGCTGTTACTGTGTACAATGTCCTCTCGGTTCTGCTCATTTCACTCAGCATCAACTTGTGCAAGTCTTTTACAGATTTTTCTGAAATCTTCCTGTTCATCATTTCTTATAGCACAGTAGTATTCCATTGTATTCATGTACCACAACTTGTTTAGCCATTCCCCAATTGATGGGCATCCCCTTGACTTCCAGTACTTTGCCACCACAAAAAGAGCTGCTATAAATAGTTTTGTACATATGGGTCTTTTCCCACTTCTGTGATTTCTTTGGGATAGAGCCCCAGAAGTGGCAAATAATGAATTCTTATCCCAAAAGCTGGAGTCTTTGGGCTTATCAGACAGTAGATCACATAGTCATTGACTACTGTGGCATGTATGCCTAACCTATTCCATTTATCCACCACTCTGTTTCTTAGCAAGTACCAAGTCGTTTTGATGATTGCTGCTGTATAATACAGCTTTAGATCTGGTATGGCTAGACCACCTTCTCTTGTATTTCTTTTCATCAATTCCCTTGATATTCTAGACCTTTTGTTCTTCCAAATGAATTTTGTCATTATTTTTTCTAGTTCTTTGAAACAATTTTTTGGTGGTTTGATTGGTATGGCACTGAATAAGTAAATTAATTCAGGTAGAATTGTCATTTTTATTATATCAGCTCTGTCTACCCCATGAGCAACTGATATTTTTCCAATTGTTTAGATATGTCTTTATTTGTGTAATAAGCATGTAATTGTGTTCATATAGTTCCTGGGTTTGTCCTGACAGGTAGACTCCCAAATATTTTATACTGTCTATATTAACTTTAAGTGGAATTTCTCTTTTTATCTCTTGCTGTTGGGCTTTGTTAGTAATATGTAGAAATGCTGATGATTTATATGGATTTATTTTATATCCTACAACTTTGCTAAAGTTGTTTATTATTTCAAGTAGTTTTTTAGCTGATTTCTTAGGATTCTTTAACTACATTATCATATCATTTGCATAGAGTGACAGTTTAGTTTCTTCTTTGTCTATTCTCATTCCTTCAATTTCTTTTTATTCTCTTATTGCTAAAGCTAACATTTTTATTGCCCTATTGAATAAAACAGTGATATAAACAATCCTTGTTTCACCCCTGATCTTATTGGAATGCTTCTAGCTTATCCCCATTATATATAATGCTTGCTGCTGGTTTTAGGTAGATGCTGCTTATCATTTTAAGGAAAACTCCATTTATTCCTATGTTCTCTAACGTTTATAATACGAATGGATGCTATATTTTGTCAAAAGCTTTTTCTACATCAATTGAGATAATCATATGATTTCTGCTAGTTGGAAAGAGTTCATACCTAATAGTCACTGCTAAGTCCTTTTTGAGTAAGACTAAGAACAATTCAGTCCACACATTTCATAGGCATGAAAGAAATCAAGAGGGAAAGCTAATGAGTGTTTAGTGGGACATTTGGGGTTACACCAAGGTCTTAATATTCTTAAGAAAACTTATTAACTAAAAGGTTGTTGACAGTGACTTAGAGCTCTATAGTAAAAACAACCCAACTGTTACAGGTACTATTGGTTCTATACCATAGCTCTCGATCCACATAGGAAGGATTGAACCCTGAAAGCATCCAAAATTTGCCAACATCTTGCTGTTCATTCATGTCTGATCTTCATGATGCAATGGGCTATACTGTCCATAGAGTCTTCTAGGAAAAGATACTGGAGTGATTTTTCATTTCCTTCTCTGGTGGACTAAGGCAAATATTAAATGACTTGTCCAGGATCACACAAGCTAATAAATGTCTGAGACTGGATTTGAACTCAGGTCTCCCAAAACTCTAAGCTTAGTACTCTATCCACTGAACCATCTAGCTATTGGCCAACTTTGACACTTCCACAAAATAAGAAAAAGTGTTTTTAGTATCCATGCTTTCAGGCTAACAAGATGAACTCTCTCCTTCTTTCAAATGTAAAAGACTAGCATTAGGTCCACAAATAATTGAAACTCTTCCCCACCCCTCTTGAGTAGGCCTTAGATTGCCTCCAAGAACCTATATAGTTTTCTAGATTTATAGTGCTAACCTAAGTTGGTGCCCCAACTCCCTCAAGGGGAAAACATTAAAGATTTCTAAATAGTCAAGTGACCTTTCCTTCTGATGAATCCCACCTTCCACAGGGACCTACATAATTCTCCCATTGTATAGTACTGCACTGGGTGAAGACTTCTCTCTTATCCACAAAAAGGATACTCATAGGATTGCTTGAATGGCAAGCTCCAAGTTTGTTTCTCTTTGTCGGGATTTCTCTTTATCATTGGTCCTAGTTCCAAGTCCCACAGTTTGACCTGTTTCTTTGACTTGGACAAGGAATTCTTCAACTAGATTCTAGAAGCTTCTTCAGGAACTCTTCCTTTTTGTTTCCAACTCTCCCTGATAACATTCTATCATTTTTGGCTTAATTTTTTTTTGAGGAATTCTATCATTTCTGGTGGGTTCTGTGTGGTTCCCTGGAATTTCCTAGGATTTCCTAGGAAGACCACACGATTGTGCGGACCTCCTTCCAGGGATCTTATTCCATACCTATAGTTAGCCTCTCTCCTCTATGGAGTTCATGTGTAGACACTTCTCCATCTTCACCTTTTAAAGATGAAGCCCAAGGGTATATGTAGCTCAAATGTATAAACTAGCCAAGAATTTCATCTTTGATGTAGTATCAGATTTGACATCTTGTCAGAGTTCACCCCTTGTCAGGAAGATATCATTTAAGGGTCATATTAATAGGATAGCAAAGATCCTGGAAATACTTGCTATTCTCACATGCTAAGGAGCTTGTGGAAAGCTATCAACAATGTAAACCAGCAGCTACACCAAAAGCAGAACTTCCCCCTTCCATTCAGATGTAGGCCCTGCCTTTCCCTGAATTGTGAATGTTTGTGTATCCTTTTGGACCAGAGTCCTTGGGACTAGCAGAAAAGAACTAGATCCCATTTTTTTATGCTTTAGTCAGTCAAAACCCAATTATTATGTATATTTATGTATTTATTTATTGTTAGAGAGAAATATATCTAAACTTTATTGTGGCCTTCTTGGGGAGAGGGGAAAAAAGAACAAAGTACAAAAGTGCAAAGCAGAGAACAAAATAAAAACCACAAGAAAGCAAAGACAGTCAATTCTCAACACAAAGAGTATTATTTATCATATAGGCTTTCTTGAAATGAAAATTTATTGTTACATATTTTGAATTCTCTTTTATGTTTTGCTATGTACATAAGATACTTTTTTTTCTTCTTTCTAACTTTGTCTTTAAGTTCATTATATGTTTTTGTTTCTTTTCTCCATTCTGTATTTGTGTTCTGGTGTTTAAGTCTAAAATAAAATTTTGAAAAAAAAAAGAAAAACTAAAAAAAACCCATTAAATACCTACTGTGTGTCAGGCACTGTCATAAGTTCTGAGGCTACAACTATGGAAAACAACAATCTACTCGAGGAAGACAGCACAAAAGAGAAGGAAGCTGAGAAGCAGTGTTGGAGGGTCGGGGGAGAAAGGGAAGGGGAGGGATCTGGCACTAGAGAATAATGGAGAAGTTTGGAGCCGTGCATTCAGGTGAGAAATGAAGAAATGTCTGACCTGGGTACTGTCATTACATGGAGGTTTGGGGAGGAACTCTTGGCCCCACCCTCCAAACAGAGAGGCTCTAAGAGCAGTGGGTACTGATGAGACATGAGGTGTTAAAGAGATTCCTGGGACACAATGGAGAATTTTAGAGGAGTGCAACTGGGTGGGAAATGAAGTCTTTGGTAGAGTGGGGACCACTGGTGGAAACTTGCTTCTCTGTGTATGTCTAAGAAGATTGAGGGGAAAGGGTATAGGTTAAGAGATACTTAGAGTAAGCTTTAGGCTAGTTTGAATTTGTCTGTGTCTCAGAAACATGATTCTGAGAACCCATCTGTGTTTCACAGTAGAAGGACCTTCCAAGGAAGACAACTTACCCATATGCATTTCCAGCTGAAACTTATCCTACCTTCTAAATATATTATTTTTCAAATAGTCTGGGAGTTCCATTTTCTAAAGGGTCAGAATGATCAGAATGATTAAACTTAAGACTTGAGTATCATCACAATTAAAATTTGTAGTCAGAAAATTACTTCATACTCTAAGGTCACAAGTTGATTATGAGTCAGTAATTTGGAAAAATCCCAGCAGCCTAAAAATAGAATGCATTGTTACACTAGAGCTGTATACTCATGTTTCCACACTACCGTATTTTAGTTACCACTGTGCCCAGTCTTAAAAAGAAAGATGTGGTAACATGAAGTGTTAATAGATAGGGGCCAAAAGAATTAAAGGGTTGCAAGATAGGTCACCTGAAAGGTAAAGTAAGGACAGATGATTTGGTCCAATTTAAAGAGAACGGAACTAAAAGTTAAGAAGCCTGGGTTCTAGTGCTTGCTAGTGTAGCTTTGGGCATGTACCTTAACCTCCCTGGTTATCCATAAGAACACTGGACTAAATTTTCTACAAGGGTTCTTGTAGCTTTAATTGAGATGAATTGGGGGTGGTCTGCTTTGGAACCAAAGCCAGTTATCAATGACTTGTAAATGAGATTCATGCTTGAGACACGAATTGGACTAGGTGAATCCTGAGATTCCTAACAAGTAGAGGTATCTAAAATGGGAATGCTCCTTGTTTTGGAAATCTTCCAGTAGAGGTGCAATGATCTATTATCGAGGGGTATTATAGATAGAATTCTTGTCCAGATATAGGTTGAATTAGAAAGTGTGTAAAATTCTTTCCAATACAGAGATTTTATGATTCCAAGAAGCTTGAAGATAAACAATTGAACAAACCTTTCTAAAGTGCCTTTTATGTACAAAGTACTATGGTGAAGCCAGGATAGAGAAGAAGGAAAGGCAAGACACAGTTACTATCCTTCCATAGCTTAGGGTCTAGTACGTGGAGAAAACACATATAAAAAAAACTATAAAACAAAAAAAGCATGACAAGTGCATAAAATAGGTACAAGCCTACTATGTAAGATCCATAGGTACCTAGTGGGAAGCTTAACAGTAATATTTGAGTTAGGTTTTAAAGAATGGTTTGGGGTTGGAATTCAAAAGTTAACAAAGCAGAAGTGTGTGCAGGGATAGGAATGGAGGCAGGAAAAATCATGGAGTACTAATATATTAATACCAACAATTAATTGGTAATGAGGATATGTGAGAAGGAAATGGAAATTGAACAGAACTACTATAACTATTCTCTAGGAAGCTTCCAGTAAAAATGATAAAGGACTGGGGCGGCTAGGTGGCACAGTGAATAGAGCGCCGGGCCTGGAGTCAGGAGTACCTGAGTTCAAATCCGGCCTCAGACACTTAACACAATAAACTAGCCATGTGACCTTGGGCAAGTCACTTAACCCCAACTGCCCTCCAAAAATAAAACAAAAACAAACACAAAAAAAATTATAAAGGACTGATGATCTCATTTCCAGCAAATCTGAAGAGGAGGGAAACATTTGAAGTAACCAGTACAAGGTGTGCTAGACTATTTGAAAAAGAATTTGCATTCCAGCAAGGCCAAGTGACTGTCAGGTATGCTAAAGGTAAAGGTTGGTCTCTTTAAAGAAAGAAGGTAAAAGCGTTTTGAGAAACATCTCTACCCACCTCAGGTTGCCAGGAAAATTAAAGTGTTCCTTAAAGAAAATGGAAGAAAGGCTTCAGTGTGGAAACAAAGAAAAAAAAATGACCTGAAAAAGGTAGAGAAGAACTCTGACCTGTGTTGAAAGGTTGAAGACTGGAAGACTGACTCAAAGGAGATGTAAAAGAAGGATCGTGGGGTATTTTGATCTAAGCAACAGATCTAAGACTCTTTTGGAAGTGGTGGTAGCTGGACCCTATCATGAAGAAGTGAGTCTTTGTGCTCTGAAGAACAATGATTCCAGTCTATAGGCTAGAGATCATTTGGCAAAGGTCAAAGCAAGAAGAGATGCAAAGGGGTGGCAGATGGCAGCTGAGGTAACTCTTTGTCAACTTGTAAACAAGAGTGCTGCCTTCCCAGAATGAGTATCTGGTGTGAGATAGACGATATCCAAAGACCCATCAAACCAGAGGACTGCTACTCATTTCTGGTGATTTCACATGAGCACAACTGATTTTGCTAGGAAAAAACCATAGAAAGCATTGTTAAAGATTATGAAATTTGGGGGCAAGAAACTGAAGACGTTAGGGCTGTTGGTAGAGTTTTGACTGTTCCTGTAGGTGAAAGACAAGAACTTCTGAAGAGAGGGGCAGATTTAGGAAGTGATGGATGATAAGATGAAATCTGAGAATAGTAATAAGCCATGACTAAAAAAATAAAGGCCAGAGTGTCTTGAAAAAGAATTAGTAAGAATTTATTAGCCTAGAATCTTAACAATCTAATAAAAAAGACTTCGAATTGAAAGTAGAGACAAAACTGCCTACATACACACATGTTTATATTTATCTATCTATACAGATACATCCACTAGATTAGATGAAATAATTATTGTTGTGCAATTGTTATCAGTCATATCCAACTCTTTGTGATCTTATTTGGGGTTTTCTTGGCAAAGATACTTGAGTAGTTTGCCATTTTCTTCACCAGCTCATTTTATAGATGAGGAAATTGAGGCAAAGAGAGTTAAGTGACTTGCCCAAGGTCACACAGGTAAATGTCTGAGGTTAGATTTATACTCAGGTCTTCCTGACTCCAGGCCCAGTGTTCTATTCACTGAGTCACTTAGCTACCTCCTCACAACTACTCCACCAGAATTGTATTTTACTTGTCTTCAGAATTTAATTCCTGAGAGTTTATCATTCATCCAAGGCTACTTTTTCTTCTAGTCAGTCAATAAATATTTATTAGGTGCATACTACATGTCAGGTACGGTGCTTAGCTCAGAATTCTAGAATTTCAATCCATTAGATCCTACCTAACCTTTGCTTACAATTTCACTTAACTCATTTTAGGCAATCTCTCTTTATTACTCCCCTCCTTTCCTTCTCTTTTCCAACTTTTTCTTTGTTCCCCTCAGGAAAATCTCCCTTCTTTTCACCTTCTTTTTATGAGAGACAAAATGGACCCTAAGTCATGGGTGTTGAGCCCTCATGTGGTACTAGTGATACTGCTGTGTCAAACTAAAGAAAAACCATAAATTTAGACTGAAATTAAATATAATGAATTCTGAAGATTCATCATAGGATCTAAGCTATAGACCTGGAAAGGATCTCATAGGCCAACCCTCACTTTACAGGGGAGAAAACCGAGGCATACAGAAGTAAATGTTTTGTTCAAGGTCATACAGATGCTATCAGAGGTGGAATGTGATCCCAAGTCCTCATGACCCCAAATCCAGGGTTTTTTCAGTTTTGTATGATTGTGTTGGTATCCTATGTATCTTGGATAACAGAATCTTATCAGAGACATCAATGCACATTTTATTATTTTTTTCAGAGTGGGCAATTTTGCTTCTTGTTTAATTAATTTTATTAATTTAAAATTTAAAAAATTATGTAATGAAAATGATTGATATTCTTTTTTTCTGATACCCTCTATTTGTTTGCATAAGAATTCTACTTCCAGTCATAACTGTGAAAGTTGCCTTAATCTATTTTCTTCTTTAAAAATAAAGGATGTGATCTTTCATATTTACATAGAATATTCATTTTGAACATTGAGCTTTATAGTGCCCATGAGCATGAATAAAGCATGGATTGGGCATGCCAGCAGACCTGGGGAAAGCATTCCTTTTGGTCTTTACCTTTAGAGGGAAAGGTAATTTAAATATAAAAAAGAAATATGTAGATGTGGGGCAGCTAACTGGCACCGTGGATAGATACAGCACATGACTTGAATTCAAATCTAGCCTTAGACATTTACTGTGTAATTCACAGTTAGTGGGCAATTCACTTAACCCCATTTGCCTCAGTTTCCGCATATGTGAAATGAGCTGGGGAGAGGAATGACAAACTATCCCAGCATCTTTGCCAAGAAAGCCCTAAATGAGGTTACAAAGAGTTGAATGCAATGGAAATGACTGAACAACAACAAGAACAACAACAACAAAAGGATGTAATTAGGTCACACAACAGAGGATAAACATGAGTGTGACATAGTTCCATAATAATGTCAGAAAAGCCCTTCTCAGAATGAGTTGGGATTGTAACACCATGCACTAGCAGATTCCCAAAAGAATGATATTGTGAACAGCTTTTAACGTTCAGATTGGACAGTGTAGTGAACACTCCATTTATTCCATTATAAATCAAGGCAAACATTCACAACAAATCGCAATATAATATTCACAACATTCCATCTTATCACAGAAAATCACAATATAGTGTTCACAACAGTTTAACATTAGAATGGCCACACAGTTTTTCACTACAGTGGCCACCGTATTTGGAACAAAGAACAAAAGAATAATCATCTGGTTGCCCTAAGGGGTGGGAGGGGGGACCCTTCTTACTTAATCATTCAGTCATTTCACAACAAATCACAATAATCAATCTTCCACTCATGGGGCAATCATAGATTAGCTTAATCATTCACTTGTCTAGATTCACAATTACTAAGTATCATTAATCACTAAAAACAATCATTAGAAAATTATACAGTTGTGAGTAACTCTCCCAGGGCATGACCTCTGGGGCCACAAGCTGCCCCGTGCCCCACTGCCACCACGTCCTGAAAAATTGAGGAAATAAAAGATTTCTTGCTCACAACCAGGAGAAAAGATGCCAAATCTGTCAAGATCAAGAAAAACAAGGACAATGTAAAGTTTAAGGTTCGCTGCAGCAGGTACCTGTATACATTGATTATCACAGACAAAAAGAAGGCAGAGAAACTTAAACAGTCCCTGCCTCCTGGTTTGGCTGTGAAGGAGCTGAAGTGAAGGAATCATTCATTGTTACACCTATATTAAAATGTTGTGGGGAAAAGAAAAAAAAAAGAAAATCACACTCACTCTCCACCCCTCAGTGTCTAGTATGCTTCAATTTCATCATATGTCTAAGAAGAGGTCTTTTCTTCATCTTGACTCAGGGTGGTCTCTCAGATTCCCTGGATCCCCTTCCATGGTCCCAGCTCATGCCTGAATCCACCAAACAGTCACCTGGATTCAGAGGCAGACAGCTCCCAAGTCCTTGTCCAGTCCTATAGGCAGTTCCTGGTACACACTAAAGTTTGCAGGGTTCAACACATCTCAAACCCTTCACCACTTCTGTTGCTCGGAATTCAAGGATCAACCAAGCCACAAACAAACAAAGTCTTATCCTGGGCATGCTTCTTCAGTCCTCTAGCAGTTTGGCTGGCCCTAGGAAATCTCAGCCTTTCAAGCAGCCTTCCGGGGGCCTTCCAGGCAGCCTTCCAGGAAACTTCAGCCTGCACCAGATTCTGGTCTCAAGAAAACTCCAACTCATTTCTCAGTCAGCTTCCAGATGCTGGGAGAGAAACTCTCTCTCTCTCTCTCTCTCTCTCTCTCTCTCTCTCTCTCTCTCTCTCTCTCTCAGCTGGCTTCAGTCTCCACGATCTTTCCTCCATCAGGAGGAACATTTCCAATTCTGATTCTATGTCTCTGGAATTCTTCTTATGTATACCCATTTGCCTCCTGTCTCAGCCAACCCCCTCCTGCCAGTCAGCAACAGGAGATAGAGTTCACACAAGAGACAGAGTTCAGACTTTCTGCTTCTTTCACACAGGAGACGGAGTTCATACCCTCTGTCTCTTTCACAGAAGTACTTAGCCCTTAGTTACTAAGGACCAAGTACCTGCTAAATTAATTACCTTCACAGAGATTATCAAGGAAAACTAAGGACAAGGAAAAAAATGTGTGTGTGTTGTGTTTTAGCTATCTTAGAAGAAACAGGGGGACAAAAGAAAAGGAAGAACCATTGTCTGGAATCATAGAGCAATAATAATTGGCAATACAGAAAAACAGAGAGCTTTTCAACTCTGATTTTGCTTCTGTTTTCTTTTGCAAGGTGAACAACCTTTGAGAACAAAAATGGACAGTAAGATGTTGATTCTCAGTACTTACTTTAGTAAGGGGATGGTAAGAGGGAACTCTTTCAATGAATTCAAGTCACCTAGCCCAGATGAACTACATTTCCCAGTACTGAAAGACCTGGCAGATATTATTGCTGAGTGACCAGGAATCTTCTCAGGCTGTGCCCTATGCTTTCTCTCTCTTCATTTCTGTCTCTAAGCTTCTCTGGCTTCTCCCAAGTTTCAGATAAGGTCTCACCTTCTGCAAGAAGCTTTTCTAGTTCTTCTTAATCTTAGTGCTTCCCCTCTGACATTACCTCCAATTCATTATTATTTTGTTTGTTCAGAATTGTGTTTTGCACGTTCCTCATCTCCCCTATAGACTTTGAGGTCCTTGGGAGCAGGCACTGTCTTTCATCTTCCTTTGTACTCTCACTACTTTAGTGCAGGGCCTGAACATGGTGGTTATTTATTTAAATTCTTTTTGATTTGTCTTGTCAGAGATACTTGAAAAAATTACAATGAAACAGGAGAGGTACTACAAGGTTAGAGAAAGTCTATGTTTGGATGTTATAATAATGGAGTGTTATAATAAATGGAGTGTTCACTACACTGTCCAATCCGAATGTTAAAAACGGTTTACAATATCATTCTTTTGGGAATCTGCTAGTGCATGGTGTTACAATCCCAACTCATTCTGAGAAGGGCATTTCTAACATTATTATGGAACTATGTCACACTCATATTTATCCTCACACACACTCTGTTGTGTGACCTAAAGTATATGTCTCAGTTTTCACAAAAAGAGTAAGAAACAGAGGTTTCAAGTCAGAGAGCAATGAACTTGATCATTAAAGAGGTAGCTGATGAATAATTAGAAAGGAAAGAAGAGATTACAAAAAAAGATATCCTGGTTTTACCAAAAACATGTAATTCCTTCATTTATTTTTTTTGACAGGTTTATTAAATTAGTACATGAGGGAATTTTATGGGTACTATTTACCTAGGATCGAACAAATTTTTGAGAAATTATCTCCTACTATCCCACGAAGAAGATGGAGAGACATGGATGGATTATATAACATCTAGGATTGAGAACTAGTCAGATAGCTGAACTCAAAGAATAGTTGTTGGGGTAGCTAGGTAGCACAGTGAATAGAGCACTGGCCCTGGAGTAGGGAGGACTTGAATTCAAATATGGCCTCAGACACTTAACATTTACTAGCTGTGTGACCTTGGGCAAGTCACTTAACTCCAATTGCCTTGCTTTCCCCCCCTCCAAAAAGCACAAAAAAAGAGTAGTTATTAATGTTTCAGTGACATCATGGAAGGAAGTCCCCAGAATAGTATCACAGGGATCTATGCTTGGTCTTATGCTACATAATATTTTTATAAGTGACTTGGATAAAGGCATAAATCATCAAATTTGCAGATGACACAAAGCTGGGAGAGACAGCTAACACACACTACATGACAGAATCAAAATTTAAAAAGTATCTTGGGGGACAGTTAGGTGGCAGTGAATAGAGCACTGGCCCTGGAGTCAGGAGGACCTGAGTTCAAACCCAGTCTCAGACACTTGACACTTAACTAGCTGTGTGACCTTGGGTGAGTCACTTAACTCCAATTGCCTTGCCTTTCCCCCTCCAAAAAAAGCATCTTGATAGGGTAAAGCACTAGACAGACCCTAATAAAATGAAATTCAGTAGGGAATCAACATAAAGTCTTACACTTGGGGAAATAAAATCTCTATCCTGGGTACAAAACAGAGAGACACAGTTAGACAATAGTTTGTTCTGAAAATGATATTGTGGTTTAGTGCACTGAAAGCTGGAGATGAGCCAGAAGTGTAATGTGCAAACCAAAGAGCTAATTTGGTCTTGGGCTGCATGAAGAGAGGCACAGAGAGGTGATTGACCTACTATACCCTGACCTTGTCAGACCTCATCCTGAGTAATGTGTTCAGTTATGCTGCTGCAGTTAAAGAAGAGCATTAATAAGCTAGAGAGTATCCGGAGGAAGACTGCCATGCGAAGGTCTTTGAGCCCATGTTATATATGGATAGACTGAAAAATCTAGGTATGTTTAGCCTGGAGAAAAGAAGATTCAATGAAGTTGAAGGGGCATATAAACTAAAGTTTTTGAAGGGAGTAAAGTAATTCTGCTTGTCCACAGAGGGAAGAAGCAGGAACAATGAGTAGAAGCTGCAAAGATGTCACTTTAGACAAGATGTTAATAAAAACTTACTATTCAAAATGTCCAAAAGTAGTGTGACTTGCTTCAAGAGGTATTAGAAGGCCACTGAGGGCCTGCTTGTATGACATGTTACAATGGAGTTTCCTTTTGTGCTTAGATTAGATAGAATACCACTGAGCTTCCTTCCAGCTCTCAAATTCTGTGATTTTTTTTTTGATTGATCACATTCTTCTGAGAAATCTAAGGTCCTTAACTTATCTCTACACATTCTTTTTTGAAGACCAGTTTGATCTCTATAATCTAGATATGTTGTTAAAGTTTCTGCCTTTTGCATCTCTACCCAATTTTATTCTACTTCTAGATTTTGGTATTCTAAATCCGTCATTTTCTCCTTCAGAGTCTTCATTTCTTTGGATATATTCTTTATGGCATTTCTATTTCATATTTTATTTTATTTATATATCTTATTTATCCTCTTAAATTCTTTGTTGTGAGCTCTGATTTCTGAGCTAATTTCATTCTTAACATTTTATTTCAAAAGTTCTGTCTTTTACAATATTCCTGAGTTTCTTTCTATTGTTCCACAATGTCTTTGTAGTCAACACAATTCTCTTTTATCCAAGATTTTTTGGGTTCATTTCTCTATAACAATTGTTCATTGTCTTCTGATCTTTTTTTCCTTCTCATTTCCTTTTGTTTTTATGAGTCTTTCTCTTTTGACCATTTTTTTTCTCATTTATTCTTTTCTTTTTATGAGGGAGAAGGCAGGGCACTTGGGGTTAAGTGACTTGCCCACGGTCACACAGCTAGTAAGTGTTAAGTGTCTGAGGACAGATTTGAACTCAGGTCTTCCTGACTCCAGGGCTGGTGTTCTATTCACTGAATCACCTAGCTGCCCCTTTCTTATTTATGCTTAGGTTTTCTCTCTGAAACTTATGGTTTTCCATCCTTTCTCTTCTTTTTGCAGTAGTTAATCTCCAATTTACTTTTTCAATCTTGGCACCTTCTTTTATTGCTGGGATGGACCTTCAATGCTGGCCTCCTTTGTCTCCCCGAATTATGGGGCATTTAGCCTGGGTCCCTTCCCAGGTCCCTTCCCCCAACAAATGATTCAGGGAGAAGATTCACATAAGGTGGGTTTCTAGTTCCCTTTACCTCATAAGAAGAAGCCAGATTTATACTTCCCTGTCTTCTGTCCTTCTTTCACAGAATTTCCCTTTACTTCAAGTGACTGTGTGAATTAGTGTCTATTGTTGGGGTACCAGGAAGTAACATCCACAGCCAGACCCTGAAGCAAACACCTTCAAGGTTGATTGCTTATCTATTTCCATTTTGCTTCAAGACTGGGAATGTTGAGTGGTAAATATTACTACATCATGAGATTTTTGTCTCATTAGGATTTTCTGTCTCCCTAACTTTGAGATTCAGCTTCAGTAAGTCTAGTCTTGGTGCTTTTTCTGAGGCATCTACATTTGGGGAGGTTTGTGGAAAACAACAATTTCACCATCATGTGATCCATAAGTCAGCTTTTAGCTGACAACCTGTTTGTATCCTGATTTAAATATGATTTAATTAACATAGTTGTGGTCTGGTGTTCTTTGTCTCTTAAATATTTATTGAGTTTTAATTGCCCCAAGGGTCTTGGCACATAAAATGGAGGTTAGTCATAAGGTTATGTTTTGGAACTTTAGACAGCATTTTGAATGGGATGATTTTATCTTAGGTAGGGTTGTACAATCAGCATATAAGAGGAGAGGGAACTTCCTGTGATGCCCGGTGACTAGGCAGAATTCTTGGCAAAATGGCTATACCACTTAAATAGTTGACAGCTATTGAAGAAGGACAATTTCAGTTAAATTTAACCCAAACTACATAAAAGAAAATTTAATGCTATTTCTTCTTTTCTGGTACCAGGAGACATTTTCAGTCACTCACATTACATATCTATATTTATAAATATATCTCTATTTCTATACATATACCTACACATATATTTATACATATATACACACATACATATATGTATATTTATGCATGTACACATACACATAATTTTTTTTCACTCATATGTTAAAACAATTTTTAAAACTCTTTTAACTTTTTGAGTTCCAGATTCTATCACCTCCACCTTTCCTGAGACAGTAAGCAATCAGATATAGGTTGTATACACATAATCTTGTAAAACATTTCCATATTAGTCATTTTGCACAAGGAGATTCAAATAAAAGAAAAAGAACTACAAGAAGTGAAAAATAGCATGCTTTAGTCTGTAGTCAAACAATGTCAGTTCTTCCTCTTGAAGCAGATATTAGGCTTCATCATTCTTCCTTTGGGATTGTTTCAGGTTATTGTATTGCTGAGAATAGCTAAAGTGCACAATCCTTTATTGAATGTTATTGCTGTTCCTGTGTACAATATTCCCCTGGTTCTGTTCAGTCACTTTGCAACAGTTTATGTAAGTCTGTCCAGGTTTTTCTGAAATCATCATGCTTATAATTTCTTATTGAACAATAATATTCCATCATATACCATAGCTTGTTCAATCATTCCTTAACTGATGGACATCACTTCAATTTCCAATTCTTAGACACCACAAAAAGTGCTACTATAAATATTTTTGTACAAATAGGTCCTTTTCTTTCTTTTTCTTTTTTTTTTTGATGTCTTATAGATATAGACCTAGAAACAATAATGCTGAATCAAAGGTATGCACAGGTTTATAGCCCTTTGGCCATACTACCAAATTGCTCTCCAGAATAGCTGGATCAGTTCACAGCTTTACCAACAGTGCATTAGTGTCTCAGTTTTCCCACATCCCCACCAACATGCATCATTTTATTTTTTTGTCATATGTGTCAATCAGATATGTGTAAGGTGGTTCCTCAGAGTTATTTTACTTTGCATTTCTCTAATCAACAGTGATTCAGAGCATTTTTTCCATATGGAATTCCAGATGAGCTACTTAAAATCCTAAAAGACATGTTGTGAAAGTGTTGTACTAAATATGTTAGCAAATTTGGAAAAGCCAACAGCGGCTGCTGGGAAGGTCAAGGAAGGATGTTTAGGCTGAGAAGTTGCAGAAATGCTGAATAGAATTAGTGGATATTTCATTGACATTTTCTTTCCAAAATGAATGGTGGTATTGATTTGATTACAGTTTTGAGAGCAAGAGGTTGGGGTGGATGTGGGAGGGTAAGTTATATTAACCAAAGTAGGAAAGATGGACATATGTCTGGACAGGATGTGAAGGCATGGTCTGAAACTAGGTAAATATACTGGACTGTGTGAGTTTGTTCACTAATTAAGATAGCCCATTCCCAGGCTGGGAATGCCAAAATTCAGTGAATTAAGTGTCACTGAGACTTGGTGGCATAGTATCCGGAGGTATGGTGTTCTGGAGAGTTCATTAGCAAAAATCTTTCAGGCTATTCTTATGGAACAGATGGAGCAAGTTGGTAGATTTGGAAGTAGTAGAAGTTAGATACAGAGAATATTTGTTGATACTTCAAAGTCAACTTGGAAGTAGATCTGCAGTGCAAAATCCAACAGAGTTACTCTTAACCCTGTGTTGTTTGACAATTTTTCCAATGATTTACATAGAATTGCATTTTTTTAAAAAGTTGGTTTGTAATATTGTTACTCACATTAAGGTTGTAGGCCACTAAAGCATGCAGATATTTTTTCATGCAAACCTTATCTAACTATAGCTCTCTTTTTTATTTACACAGTTTATAGTTTAAAATAAAATCTAAGGTTCTCTATTTACCCCCTTTAAATTCTATCTTTTTATTTTTTTATTTTTTATGTAATAAATTTTATTTGTTTCTTGTTTACATCATTCATTTTCATGAGAATTTTGAATTACAGATTTTCTCCCCGTCTTTCCCCTACCCCAACCCCAAAACAGCGATCCCACTGTAGAGCCCTTCCCCTGGTCTGCTCTCTAACT
>JAQQSW010001697.1:0-16553 GCA_028646575.1 Pseudocheirus occidentalis
TTGCCCTCTGACTCTAAAACATCAGGGCAATTTTCTTTGAGGATTTCTTGAAGGATGCTTTCCAAGTTCTTTTTCTGGTCAAGGGTTTCAGGTAGACCAATAGTTTTCAAATTGTCTCTCCTGGATCTATTTTCCAGGTCAGTGGCTTTTTCAAGGAGATATTTCACATTGCTTTCTATTTTTTCATTTCTTTGTAACTGTTTAATAGTATCTTGGTTTCTCATAAAGTCATTAGCTTCTACTTGCTCCACTCTAATTCTGAAGGAATTATTCTCTTCAGAATGCTTTTGAGATTCTTTTTCCATCTGGGAAATTCTACTTTTTAAGGCAGTCTTCTTCTCATTGGCTTTCTGGACCTCTTTTGCTATTTGGGTTAATCTATTTTTTAACGTGTTGTTTTCTTCAGTCAGGTTGTTGACTCTCTTTTCATGATTTTCTTGCATCATTCTCATTTCTTTTCCCAAATTTTCCTCCACTTCTCTCACTTGTTTTTCAAAGTTCTTTTTCAGATTATCTATAGCTTCTAGGCATTCTTCATGTATCTTGGAAGCATTTGGTGAGGGAGTTCTGACTGTGTTGTCTTCCTTCCTTCCATGCTTTGATCCTTTTTTTCACAAAAAAAGGATTCTAGAGTTTTATTGCTGTTCTTCTTTTGCTTCCTTTTCCTCATGTTGGCCAGTCAATTGATTGTTTTTTTTTTTTTAGCTTTGTGAAACTCTGCTTCCAGGGGGGAAAGCTCTGTCCCAAATCGCTGTGGTTGTCACAGCTGCTGGAGCTATTAGGGAGGATGCTGCAGCCCCCACCAGCTTTGGCTTGCTGAAAGCGCACCCTAGGACCACAAACCATATCCAGGCCACTCGACACAAGAGCCCTTGGCCCTGATCAGTTGTTTTGGCCACCCTTGTGGTCAGCAGGCCAGGAGCTCTGAGGCAGCCGTGTTGGGCTGCTTCCTTACCCTGGGGGCAGTTTGGCCAGACAGCTTTTTTCACCCCCAAATTTAGCTTGAATTCCACTGATGTTTTTCTTAGCTTTATTTCTCCTGGCTTGATAAATGTGGAGATTGCCCCAGGTGCCACCGATTTAATCTGTAGATTCCAGCTGTGGCTTCTCCTGACTCCCCTGGGGCCAGGCAACGGTTTAGGGCTTGGCTCCCAGCCTGTGTTGATGAGCCCCTCCAGCCGAGCTGCCTTCAGTGAGAGAGGTGTTTTCTGTATTTTTGTGGGTTGTGGAGCCCTAAAATTTGTTTAGAGTCATATTTTATGGGTATTTAAGGTGGCTGTGTGGGAGCTGCAAAATTTCTACGCCGCCATCTTGGCTTCACCCCATGGTTAGTTGCCAGAGAGGGAAGTGCCAACATCTGGATTTTCGAAGCCAAGAAGTTCAACAACTGCCCAGAATCTCATCTGGCCAAATCACACAACTCTTCCCAAAGTGATCCCCCCTGATATTTTCTTTTATGTTATTGTCATTGTTTGAATTCTTTCTGTATTTCAGCTTACTTTGCTTTGCATCAGTTAATAATAGCTCACATTATGCAGTGCATTAAGATTTGCAAATTACTTTACATATATAAGATCATTTGATCCTCACAGCATCATGTGATTGGTATGTTGGGTGATTGGTAATACAAGTAGGTGGTGTTATTATTAAATTCCATTTTATAGTTGAATTAAATGACAAACTTAAAAATGATTTACACTGAGTTAAATGACTTACTTGTATTAGGTTACACAGTTGTCATAGTATTGTGATATTATAAATTTAAAGGGGCATGAGAGGCCACTACAGCTCATTAATGCTGTGACCCAGGGAAGATTATGTTGGAAAAAAATAAAAAGAAATCTAATTATAGATACAGTGTTCTTTCCATTGTTTCTGAAGTGATTGTGTAGTTGTAAGCTTTCATATTATCATTTTTATTGGAAGCCCCTACTGTGTTTTTCTTAATGTTCCCCCATCGAAAACCAAACCAAACCATAACAAAAACCATTAGCTTTTTTGACTGCCATAGCACACTTTTAACTTTTTGAGGTCATTTAAAAATAACCTGTCTAAGCCACATTTCCCCATCTTATACTTGTTAGATAGATTTAAAAATTTTTTTTAAATCTAAGCGTAATATTTTACATTTGCCCCTATTGTGTATGTGTGTGTGTGTGTGTATGTATATATATACACATACACAATTTCATTGTAATAGATGTGGTGCTGTGTTTTAGCCTGCCAAGATTTTTTTATCTATTTTTTCTTTTAAATATTTACTCACTTATTCAGTATATTAATAATCATCCTTCCTGGCCTTGAATCATTGGCAAATTTGCTAGAAATGCTATCTGAGTCTTGGTATGTAATATGTATATAGGAACAGTTTTGCTAGAGTGTGAAGGCAGGGAATTTTAAGCTACAGGATCATATCTTCCCTTTAAATTTTATCTTTCCATTTGAAATTGTACATATTCCTTTGTTCCACACACCCTATAGTCTAACAATATTGGCTTATTTGCAGTTTTTCCCCATACTATGCTCCATCTCTAGGCTTCATACCTTTGCACTGTACCCCCCTCTTACCCATCTTCTTCCCCATAATACTCTTACTGGTCACCTCTGCCTCTTAGAACCTCCTACTTCCTTTAAACCTCCGATCAAATACTTTTGAGTCCTTTCCCAATACCCCCCAACAACTCTTGTGGTCCCCTCTAAGGTTACATTCTATCTACTCTGTATCATATATATGTATATATTTGTGTGTGTGTGTGTGTGTGTTCACATACACACCTGTTGTTTCTCCTGTTACAATGTAAGCTCCTTGAGGTCAGGGATTTTGTTTCCTTTTTCTTTTGATCCCCATTGTTTAGCACAGTGCCTAGCTGTTGACAGTAAAAATAATAATAATAATAATAAATGATTGTTGACTTTGGGTTTGTTTGGGTTTTTTGGCTACATCTACATCTTAGGAAAGGAATAGGATCATTCCTAGCTTTCCTCTCCCCTATCACAAACTCTTAAGATTCAGTCCTCACTTCTCCCATCTAATTCCTGTCACTTACACTTTAACAACCAGTTTATTCTTGGTGACAGTGAAATCTGGTTTAGCAATTTTCATTGTCTACTGTTTCTGTTAGAGAAAGAGTTCCCTGAGACTTCCACATAATTGAAGTCTAACATAACTTCAGTACTTCATTAATCATGCCACCCTATCAAACCTATGCTCTATTTCCTGGATTCATCATATTTTTTGGGTGGGGAGCCAAGGAAGTTGGGGTTAAATGACTCACCCAGCGTCCCACAACTAGTAATTG
Organism: Pseudocheirus occidentalis; assembly: GCA_028646575.1. Taxonomy (NCBI): domain Eukaryota; kingdom Metazoa; phylum Chordata; class Mammalia; order Diprotodontia; family Pseudocheiridae; genus Pseudocheirus; species Pseudocheirus occidentalis. Next base: position 3,300 of record JAQQSW010001697.1, read on the forward strand.
TCAAGTATATGCAGCCAGATATGAACTCAAGTCCTCCTGACTCCAGGGCCATTGCTCTATCCACTTTGTCACCTAGATGCCCCATTCAACATCATTTTCTTCATTCTGTCCATGTGGTCTGTGCTATACTCTGATAACAATACTGCTTCTCTTTCTCCCTCATTTGATTTTTATTCAACTGTTCTCTACTATGAGTAATCCTCTAGTTTTCAGTACATTAGAATTCAGTACTATTCCATTGCCAGCTCCCTTTACCTGCCATGTTCCTTTTTAAATAAGAAAGTAATGGCTACCATCTCACCAAATCTTGATGCCACATGAGGTCAAATTTGTCTTCTTGTGTTAGTATCTCCAGTACTCCTTGTTTGTAACCTATATTTTGTGGAGATATATATATATATATATATATATATATATATATATATCTGAAACCATGCATTTATTACTGACTCCTCGCTTGAATTTTGTCTCGTATTCTTCTGAATTTGTACTTCTTCTGTGATAGATGTAGGTAGTTTTCTCCCTTTCCCTTCCATATCTGTTTATAGGTCTTTTGATTAATTTGCAAGCCATTAGGCAGACATAAATATATACACATATGAATCTTTCTCTCCCCCATATCTATGTATGTGTGTGTTTGCGTGTGTACACATATATGTATATTAATGGTTTGTAAATACTCATTTAGATATGTTAGCTATCAACAGAAGACAGAAGTTGTTTCTATAAAAAGGGAAGTAAATAGCCACTCACAATGATTATACTTTTAGATCTTAAATATAATTTAATAACACTAGCACCACTGGTACTCACATATTAAAGCAAATATAGTACTAATGCATACAATTTCAATCCATATATAAACTTAGGTCACTCTCCCACCTCTGCATCTAATATCTTTGAGGAGAAGTGTATATACATTTACCAGAACCTAGCACATAATGGAGGAAAACCAACATGTTCAGCATAACTAGCTAGGGAATGCTGACTTTGGTTTCAGTGGTCCATTCAAGAACATCTCACCCCTATGAAGTCTCTTCTCTGCTAACAGTTTGTCTGTTAGTTCTTACAGTTCTTATTGGGGCAGTTCCTCTAGTCTCAAACTGATGTTACCTTTACAAGCGCTTTCGGCTTATAGTTACCTTTAAATGAGTATTAGAAAAGTCTTACACTATTGATGTGGTAAATAGTTTCCTTTAAGCCTGAGAATTGCAGAGCTTATCAGGCTGTCTCTCTCTCTCTGGCACATAAAGACAAACCCAGCTATTCACTCACCAAGATGTTGTGCTGCCGTCTAATCAAATGGTAGCAAGCAGCTCAGAGAAACAGTTCAAGTTGACTGTGAGATCAAGGCACACAAGCCTAGCATTTGCATTGTCTAATTAAATCTCCTGCATAACTCTTTTCCCTTTTCAATTCTTTGTCACAAACCAGAATGGGTGAACAAAAAAACAATAGGTATTTACTTCTGAGAGGTTTCACCTCTCCTAAGCTCTAGGTGTCACAGAAAGGAAATAACGGGAAGTTGACTCTTTATTCAGTCTGTCAGAAACTAAGAGCATAAGCCTTCATGTCAGTTGACTATTCTGAATGGTGGTTTCTTCAAACAGCTCCTACAAAACTGTACTTTTTGATCCTCTGCTGAGTATTCATATATTCAGAGTCTTTTCAGACCAGCCTTAGCTTCCTTTACCCTCAGTGGCTTAAATCAAAGTCTCCTGGAACTCTTTGACTCACCTTTCACTGTTTTTCCTTTTAATTTATCATATTTTAAATTTATGGAATAAAACAAGCATTTCCATAACATAGTACAATATAAAAAGATGTTTGCATGTAAAACTATAAATCTACTATGCACAACTTGCAATTCTTTTCAAACATACAACAAAATCTTTTTTCCCCTTTTTTCTTCCCTCCTCCCACCCTGCAGATTTTTACCATTAGATACAAATAGGTGTGTATGTGTGTGTGTAAAATTATTCTCTCTATATTTGTATTTATCAGTTCTTTCTCTGGATGCAGATAGTATCTTCATATGTCCTTTGTAGTTAATTTGGGTATTTATAATAGACGAAATAACTTATTCAGTAAAGATCCTTTTTAAAACAACATGCTGTTAATGTATACAATGTTCTCCTGGTTCTGTTCATTTGTCTCTTCATTATTTGGAGAGCAATCTGGAATTATGCCAAAAGAGTTATTAAACTATCTTATCTATCCTATTGACCCAAAGATGATTAGGGGGAAAGAAAAAGAACCTATATGTTCTAAAACTGTAGAGCAGCTGGTTTTGTGGTGACAGAGAGCTTGAAAAAAACAGGGATGCCCATAGATTGACTGAACAAGTTGTGGTATATGATTGTGATGGAATACTAATGTGCTATAAGAAATAATGATCTCAGTGATTTTGGAAAAACGTGGAAAGACTTGCATGAAATAATGAGCAAAATGAACAGAACCTTTCACTTTTTTAGGTAACAACTCATTAAATTTCCTCTGTGAAACCAATATTCCATATTTAACTGTCACTTGGTCTCCCAAAATTTTTATATCATTTGTCATTTTAAAAATTTTACAATAGTTTTAAAATAATTACATGTAAGAGATTCAAGGAACCACAGTGTCCTGCAAATCTAGCTATTTTATCAGTTTTCATTGTGGTCCAGCATCTCATTCTGAGTCCTTGTTGAAACTGCTCTTTCACATTTTCCCAATTTTTAATAAGTAAAAGTTCTTTCTCTTCACTTTTATACAAACTATTCATATACAAATTAAGCATCAGCCTATAGCATTTACAAGGTGACTTAAACCTTTATAATTATTCCAGAATTCATCATCTGCCCCAAACTGCCCAACTTCTTCTTAACAGCTATGTTTCTTTACATACATATTTTAGCAGTTTTTAATTAAGCCAGAGTTTTTCCTAGTTCAGGCATCAGGCAATTTATTTATGAAAAAGGCAGTATTTTACATCCTTTACCAATTGATTTAACTCATTTTTAAAAAGTTCTTTTTCTTCTTCTGCACTAAACTACTTCATATGGGAGTGGGGAGGAAGGATGGAGTACCTGAAACATAGCTCTGGTCATAGCAATCTGATATTTAAAAATATTCAGTGGTTTTGCATTGCTTCCTGAATAAAATTCATATTCCTTTACCCTTGCATTCATAACTTTCTCCAATTATTCATCCACCCTTCCCAGCCTTATATTTTTCTTCTCCACATAACACTATTCTCCTACCAAACTGGACTACTCTGTTCCCTAAGCATGTGCTGCAATTTCCTTTTTCTTTGTTGTTTATTTCCAAAACTGGCCACCCTCCCCATCTAACTTCCCACTGAAACTCAAGACTCTGCCCCTGGGACTGTGGACTCTAATAAGGGAACTTTTGCCTTCTCTTTATCAGAACCCCCTGACCTGGATACCACAGAGTTTGCATCTCCCTCCCTATCCCTACATTTACCTCCCATTCATTTGTTGCCTTCTCTCTTTAGACTGTAAGCTCCTCAAGGGTAAGAATTGTTTTGCTCGATTGTATTTTTTTTCTCTAGCATTTTGTTGTTGTTGTTGTTGTTGTTGTTGTTGTTGTTTGTCTTTCATTTTCAAAGAGGGTGATATCTTGATTCCTGGGTGAATTGGATTTAAATGAGAGAGTTGCACAACCTTGTTGGTCTCACTCTGTATTGCAGAGTCATCAAAATCTAGTGGCAAAACAGAAGTCAGGAGGACTATCAGTTGCCCAGGATGCAGTTGATGGTGGTGCAATTGATGCCTGACCAAACTCTCAGCAATCCATAACTCCTGCTTCAGCTATGTTGAGCCACTGGAACAGATTGTTCTCATCCTGCCATTCTGCTGGGGGAATGTCTTCACATGCTTAGGGGAGATACTCTGCTAACTCATTACTGGGTTTGTGTCCTGTCGGTTACCTTCAACCTGATTTGCCTGTCTGCTGAAATGGTTTACCTAGTATGGCCACTGCACATGCTACAGCTTCTATAGGTGACAAGTTGATTGCTAGGTGGACACCAAAGGTAGATGAACAGCCCTGAGAAGGGCTCAACAAGCCTTCAGGCCATAGATGCTAGTCTTTCTTGAACACCCGCACTTAGTACAGTGTTTGGCATATAATAGGCACTTAATAATTGCTTTTTGATTCATTCCTTATGTTCCCTGTGTCTGTAAAATCTTGCTTCTTCTTGGATTGACTAAACCCAACCTTTAAAGCCCGATTCAGATGCTATCTTCTCTTTGTAGTCTTTCCCAGACTCTGTCAGTTAACTTACCTTTTCTCTCTTTGACTTCACATTGTATTTTGTTCATATTCTGTCTCTGATACATACTGACTGGCTCTGTCACTCAGGCCACTTAACATCTCAGTCCCATGGCAACTCTCTAAGACTCAAAGTTGGAGCAGGTGCTGATTTGCCTTGGTGTGGTAGTGCATTACCAGTAGCATCCTACTCTAATGAAATGGTGAGAGAGAGAGAGAGAGAGAGAGAGAGAGAGAGAGAGAGAGAGAGAGAGAGAGAGAGAGAGAGAGAACCAACTCCTGTAGTCTTCTAAGGCACCTGCCTGTTCATTCCTTTATACTGTCATTATCTGTGAATATTTTATTCTGAGTTCATTGGATCATAGACTAAAAGTTGATAAGATAAGAGCTGAAAGAAGTCTTAGCTTTCATCTAATCCAACTTTTTGTTTGTTTTTGCTTTTTGGAGGGGAGAAGGCAGGGCAGTTGGGGTTAAGTGACTTGCCCAAGGTCACACTACTAGTGTTTGTTAACTGTCTGAGATCACATTTGAACTCAGATCCTCTTGACTCCAGGGTAGGTGCTCTATTCACTGCGCCACCCAGCTGCCCTTCAACCTTTTTATTGTATAGATGAGGATGCCAGAGGTGAGATGGGTTGCCCAGATGGTAAGTGACTAAGAAGCTCATGTCTTCTGACTCCAGCACAAGGGCTCTCTCCACTGTACCTGTCATACTGCTCTGTTAAGTTACCAGTGGGGAAATAACTGCAGTCTTAATTAGAAATTTCTGTGTCCTTGATACCTATTACTGTGCCTTGTATACAGTAGGTGTTAAAAGTAAAATTTGTTGTTTCAACTTTCATCTTGATTAAGGAGGCAAGGCTCAGGAAACAGAATTAAAAGAGTTTGTTAAAAATAAATAGCCCACATTGATGGGCTGATCACTGGCGATCAGCAAGGGTTTCAAGATGGGAGCCAACTTTTATTGAAAAACTTTCATAATGAGATAAAGACAATTCATATAGATCCATGTCAGGCAAAGGGGATGAGCCACTGCATTTCAGCTCTTAAACAGAAATGCTTCATTACAAAGCAAAGGACTTTCCAGGTGACTTCAAGCTGTCTTGCGGGTGTCAGAAAGACATACAGTTAAAACATTCCATGGTTTGGGAGAGAAGTTGCCATATCTTAACATTAGTAAGAAGGGTACCAGACCCTCAAGTAGATGCAGACCAGGGACAAGATGGAAGGATTTTACAAAATGGAGTCACTTTAGTTACTTTGATATCTACAGCACTTAAAGTGTTGGTTGATTTTTAAGTCTCATTCCTTGCTAATTACTTCATTCCTTACCTAGTTATCCCTTCTAGCAAGAAGAAAAGGTTTTAGATTTTTGTTTAGTTTTATAAATTTAATATTGGGTTAGGGGAAGATTTTGGATGCCTTTTAAGACTGAAATGAAATATTTAGGAACTGAAGTTGTTATTTGTTTGTTTGTTTGTTTTTAAATGACAGGTAAAGGAATGGTCCATTACCATAAATAAACTTTTCACAAGTCTTTGAGAAAATTGCCTTCCTCAGCAAATTGTTCTTTTTTGGTAGGGATTGTGTTATTTTAATAAAAAATAATTTGGCTTAATTTAAATATTAAAATCTATTTAAATCCTAAAAAGTATTAGTTATTGTGTATATCATTTGCTAGTAGTACTTCCTGACTTAAAAAACCTCTTGCTTTGTTTATTTCAACAGAGACTAGGTTATGAGCATGGACAGGTTCTTTATCCAGTAGCATACTCATAACCCAAAACTTTTGGTAGAGTGACACTATTATTACCTGTTATATTTGTTTTCTAGGTTTTGTGTTACTCACCTAAGGAAGCTTCAGAATGAGCAGTCGGCGGAAGCGTGCCCCTCCAGTTAGGGTGGATGAGGACAAACAGAAACAACTCCGTTGGAATATGCATGAAGATCGAAAAAATGAAGTGATTATCCTTGATGATGATGATGAAGATGATGAACCTATCCCAGGCCCAAGTTCCTCATCTATTCCTTTAATTGTTATAGATGATGATAGTCCAGAGGAAGAAGAGCACAAGACCAAAAGAAGATGTTCAAAATCAGTGAGTTCATTAACAGATGAAGAAGAAACTGCCTGTATTTTGCCGTCTTTATTTGTAAAATTAAATATTGTCATTTCTCCTTATCACCCAACTAATTCTTGGAAAGCATTTTTAGGTGAGCTAACTCTCCAGCTTCTTTCTGAGGAAATTTTAATGGAAGGTTTTCATGAAAGAAAGTTTACTTTAATGACAGCAGATTCAAGTGATCGGTTGCAGATCTCTATTCATCCAGAGGGTAAAGAGGTGGAAGACCAACAAAAAGGATTTGAAGACCCTGCCAGTGTTTCTGAACAGAGCATTTTGGTGGAATCATCCTTCAATAATGAAATGTTAGAAGATCTGAGGTGGCTGCAAAAGAAGAAAATAGTAGAACTTTATCACAAACCTGAAGGGATTCAAACCATCAAGGTGCTCAATAATGGTGGCTTACTTTAATTTATCTTAATTTAGCAATAAGTTTTTATGGGTTAAAATAGATATGAAAACTTTGCATAAACTTCCACATATTTCATAGAATGTTGTTGCTAATTTTACAGATGAAGAATGTAAAGTACAAAAGATTAAGAGACCTACTATCATAAGGTCACACAGAGAAATAACAGATCAATAAACATTTATTAAGTGGCTGTATGTGCCAGGCACTATACTCAACTCTGGGCATACAAAAAGAAGCAAAAGACAGTCCCAGCTCACACTTAATAGGGGAGAAAACAAGCAGACAGACATACAACGAATCTATATATAAGTAGGAACTGATTACCAGAGAGAAGGGATTAGAATTAAGAGGAGTTGTGAAAGGCTTCCTGTAAGTAGATGAGGTTTTAGTTGGGACTTGAATGATACCAGAGAAGCCATGCAGAGATGAGGAGTAGGAGCATTTCAGGACAGTTAGACAGAATGCAGAGCATTCAAGTCTATAATCCAGTTTTCCTGATTTCTAATTCATTGTTCTCTCTACCTTCACAAACTGCCTACACAAACATTACCCTCTTGAAATCTAATATGTTTGGGGATTTTTAGGTAGTTTTCAAGATTTATGGGATATTTTTATTAAGGTTCAAATTCACTTTGGGCTCTCTAAGAGTACTATAAAAATCCAAATAATTGTTACTAATCCTGGCCAGTACAAAACTGTAGCACAGTGATATCTTATACTTCCTGTAAAAACAAATCAAAGTGAAAACCAACAGAGTTCTTATTAATAAACACAAATATTAGGATAAATCCTTTTTTTATAAGCAAAAAGTACTAAAATAGTATCATTCATTAATCTTATTCTTTAGCTTTTAAAAGTACAGCAAGTTATTCCTGTAACAGGAGTTTGTCTTCTGTGAATTTGAGTTTTTAAAAAATCTTTTTTACTTGCTGATTTTGTAAGTAACATTTTACTCATGGTTTACAAACATTTATAAGGAAAATTAGTGGCTTGTAAACACAATGATCCCTTTGGCTCTTGACTTTGTCATTCATTTTACTGAGTTTAGTTTTCTCTGTGCCTAATCTTCCTCATCTCTATTATAATAACTGTGCCAACTACCTATTGTTATTATGATGATGGCTCACATTTTAATACAACATTTTACACTATACAAGAAGCACTTTGCCCATAACAGCCCTGTAAGATAGTGTACATATTATCTCCATTTACAGCCGAGGAATTTGAGCCTGAAAGATTACTTAGTACTTGCCCAAGATTATATGGCTATTGAGTATTAGAGCAATACTTAAACTTTAACTCCTATTTTCTGCTATGCAGCCTCTCATAATTATGTACCATATTTACAGGAATATTTTCACCTTTATATCTTTCTCCATATATATGCTTTGAGAAGAAAGTAAGAGAGACAGTTTCCTTTCATTAATTACCAAATCTCTTACCTCATTTTTTCTCATTTGGAAAAGTAATCTAAAGTGTTTGTCAAGCATTTTTTCTTTCATGGTCAGTTTTGATTTAAAGAAACAACAAGCAGCTATCCCTCGGACTGAGATAAAGAGATAGAAGAATTAACCAGTACTTCTCTATCTCTTTTACTGATGTTTAAAATTTTTCTTTGGGACTCTTTCTGGCCTAGTTAATCAGTGTGAAGGCACAGCTCTGATTTAAGAAAACTAAAGTCAAGGCAGCTAGGTGGTACAGTGAATAGAGTACTGGCCCTGGAGTCAGGAGGACCTGAGTTCAAATCCTGCCTCACACGGCACACTTACTGGCTCTGTTACCTTGGGTAAGTCACTTTACTCTAATTGCCTTGCCCTACTCCTCCAAAAAAAAAAAAAAGTAAAGTCAAACAGTCACTTTAAGTGAACAGTCAGGATCACTAATCAGGGAAAGGTTATAAACACAGCAATGAGGTTCTTGGTTAAAGCAGAGGCAACAAATTAGATCAGTTACAATGAAAATAAAGAGAAAAAGGGAAAATTCTCTATTTCAGGTTGGGTAGATTACCAGAAAAAAATAAAATGCCCAAAGGCTTTAAATAGTAGCACTTAATGATGCTTCCCACTGCTTCTAACCCAGAGTAAATAGATCCCTGAATGGTAAGTCAGCTGGCTTTCCTACAGGGATCTAACATGAATCTTTCTTTTTCTTCCACCCCCATTGATGGTGATGAAAAGTTGTTGACATTCCAGTGTACTAACATTCTGTATTAAATGTTATTCAGTCATTTCAGTCATGTCCAATGTTTTGTGACCCCATTTGGGATTTCCTTAGCAAACGTACTGGAGTGATTTGCCATTCCTTTTCCTGTTCATTTTACAGAGAGGAACTGAAGCAAACAGGCTTAAGTGACTCCTCTGGAGTTCTCAAAAACATGAAATAGTAGCCTTGATTTAAAATTTAGGAATCACTGAAAGAAAAAAGAAATTTTATAATTACTTTGTCACTAATTTCTGTAATTCTGGATGAGTTATCCATCTTTAGTAAATGGATGTAAGAACTTTGTTGTTGTATTGAGAGCTTTAAAGATTAATGAAAAGTTCCAAGGAACAGGATACATATTTACATGTTTCCCTGTCACCTTTTGTTTCCCATTTTAGTGGGAAGACATCTATGTGTATATACATTGGTATTTGTTGTAAAGAGAATATTATATATACGCTAAGTACTATATCTAACATAATTGTAAAAAGTAGTGTTGAGATTTTCATCGAAAAATAACAAAAAAAGAATAGTCATATTCATTGAATATATTTTCCTCTTTTCTCATAAAGCCCTTTTAAATATTGGCATATTCTATACTTTTTGTATTATTGGTAAATATGTTTCTCTAGGTTGGAATATATCTCTTGGAAGCTGGCTTAGCCAAGCCTGATTTTCTCAGTGATGGAAGTGGAAGAATAAAAAAAGCTAATCAGCTGATCCAGAAACTAATGGAAAAGTTTTACAACTTTATAATTCCAGGTAAATTTCTGAGAGTCCTATATTTGAACTGTTACTACTTACCAGCATTTTAGTTTTATAAGAACTATGCCAAGCAAAACTTTAATAATAGTGTTGTAATAACTAATATATTGAATCACTTTAGGCAAAATTAATAATACTAAATGACACCATTGAAATCACTTACATTATGTTTGTTAATAATATTTGTTTACTAGAGAGTGACTTGGAAATAGGAAGAATAGTAGTGACTGATTTGTGACCTCTTATTTAAATCTAGGCTTTAGTTGTAAAGCACTTTGAGGTAATAGAATTGGGAGGGGGTGTTAAAATAAAGTCTACCTTTTGTCTTAATCAATGAACAAGCATTTATTAGACATCTGCTATGAATGAGGCATTTTACTAGGTGCTGGCGGAACAAATAAAACAAATGAAATTATTCTTACTTTCAAGGAGTTTGCATTCTAGAAGGAGACACAACAGGTAAACATACATACATACATACATACATATACATATATACACACACAAACCCCCAAAACATGCATACATATGTATGTGTGTGTCTGTGTGTGTGTTAACACAGACACACACACTAAATCTCAAATAAATAAAAGCTAATTAGAGAGGGATAATACTACTAAGCACTTGAGAGGGATTTGAGGTTAGGAAAACTGAAAAGGTTGGCTCTTGGCCTGTGTCTTAGGCTTCTGTGAGGCAGAGGTGAGGAAAGAGGGCATTCCACACAGGTGTGATGATAGCACAAAGGCATGGAGATGGGTGCTGGAGCAACATGTATGAAGAACAAGGAGAAGGCCAGTTTGGCTGGCTGGTGGAGATCAGAAAGAAGAGTAACATATAACAAGACTGGAGAGAGAAGTTGGGGCCAGGTTGTGAAAGACTTTAAATGCCAAGGGAGATTATATCTGATCCTCAAGGCAATAGGGAATCACTGGAGTTTACCTTAAAGCCATTAGAAAGTTATTGGTGTAAGAGGAAGACATGGTCAGTTCTGTATTTAAAGAAAATCATTTTGACAATTCTATGAAGAATGGATGGGGGAAGGTGAGAGTTGAGACAAGAAGACCAAATTAGGCTATGACACAGTAGTCTAGCATTTTTGTAGCGCATTAAGGTTTTCAAAATACTTTACATATATTAAGTCACTCTTCACAACATTACTGTTATCCCCACTTTATAGATTATTATTATCTCCATTTTATAGATGATGAAATTGAGGCAGACAGAGGTTAAGTGACTTTTCCATGGTCACATAACTAGTGAGTGTGTGAGGCAGAGGTTGAGATGTCTTCCGGACTCCCAAGTCCTGTGTTGTCTTGACTGCACCAGTAATTGTTAAGAGGTGATGATGGCCTGTGCTCAGCAAAGAGAAGGGATCTGATGTGAGGGTTGTTATGGAAATACAAGATCTGGCAACTGATTAGATTTGTGAGATAGAGAGTCAGGAGTCAAGGATAACACTAACATTGAAAGCCTGGGAGACTGAAAGAATGGTGGTTCTGAAGTGGCCAGGAACTAGTTAAGTTATGGACTCAAGTTAGGAATCAAGAAGCTAGCCAGGAAAAAGTTAAGTGATACTCTGTGAAATTAGAAATCAGCAAGCTCAGTGAACTTGAAATGACCCCAAGATAGAAACTAGTGAACCGGCCTGAACGGGCCTAAGCATGTGCTTGGGTAATTTGTCTTTTTCTTCATTTTTCTTTTCCTACGTGCTCGGGTCTTCATGCCCCATTCCCATTTCCCCATCAGTCAATACGGAAGTAATCACACTCCCTTGGTTTCAGAAAACAGATTACTTGCACTTGGATACCAATTAGTTTTGGTAACAAATTATGTTGTTAGAAACCCTACTAAGGTAAATGGTATATAAGATCCTGCATTTCTATGTTATGGGGCTGCTCCTTTAATTGGCATGGAGACAGCTGCCAGCTGGCTAATTATAGCTCCTTAAAAACTTTTCATTTGGACTCTGGTCACTCTGTTAAAACTTGCCATTTCAGTTCCTTTGACAGAAAGAAAGAAGTTTGATAGAGGGTTAGTGATATGGGGCTGGATATATAGATATGTGAATCATCTGTATATTGATAATAATTAAACCAGAGGAAGTTGATGAAGTCACTGAGTGAAGCGAGAAGGAAAAGGGTTGAGGACAGAGGCTTGGAAGACATTCAGTTCAGGTTATTAATCATCCAGCAAAGGAAACAGAAAAGGAGCAGCTACACAGATAAGAGAGCTAAGAGAAAGTAGTGTCATGAAAATTCAGAAAGAACAAGGGTAGTCAATAGCATTAATTGAAGCAGAGAGGTTCAGATATTAACTTTTGAGAGAGCAAGTTTAGTTGAGTGATTAGGTCAGAACTCAGATCATAGAAGGTTGAAGAGTGAATGAGAGGAGAGGAAGTGAAGGTGATAAGTGATAGCTTTTTCTAGGGGTTTGCCTAAGTGAGGAGAGAGATAGGATGACAATTTGAGGGGAGAATAGAGCCTAGTAAAGAACAGATTTGGATGTGTTTGAAGGCAGCAAGGAAAGAACCATTAGATAGGGAGAGATTGAAGATTAAAGAGAGAAGGGAGTTATTGAGCAAATTCCTAGGGAAGATAGCAAGGGTTCAGCCCAAGGTCACATATAGAAGAGAAAGGTGACCTCATTATCAGAGAAGGGAAGACATGAGAGTGTAGGGGATGTTATCAAGGATGTTAAAGGGATGTTAAAATGAAGAGAATGAAAGAGGGAGCCCATAGCAGATGGCTTCAGTTTTCTCAGTAAAATTAAGATCTTTCACTGAGGGGCTAGGGGAAGGGAAGTTGTGGGAAGCTTGACAAGAGAAAAGGTTTGGAATTGATTCTGTGGGGAGTAAAATAGGGAATCATTTAAGGAGGAATAAAAAAGCATGTCTTGTGTCAGTGGGGGCCTAGTTACATAAATTTGTAGTAGATCTAGTCAACACTGGAGTTCAACTGTCTTTTAAGTAGCACTTGTGTTGGAGTTGAGGAGATAGTGAAAGGAATTTGAGAAGAGAGGATAGTATGCAGTTGAATTTGTTTAACTTAGTATCATGATTGATAAGGAAGGATAATGAAGCTTGAGGAAGCACCTTTTATTTAACATAATATATTTAACATAAGTGTGGTCTAAGAAAGTACTTAGGGATGAAGGGATTGGATGTCTTCTGTGATAGATTGAGTAGAGGTGAGTCAAAGAAGAATGGAATGATAGCAGGCTTTGGTCAGATAGAGGAAAGGAATATCAGTTTTTTTTTCTTATTTTTTTATTTTAATTTTTTTTTGTTTAGATTATTTATTTTCATTACATTTTTGAATTACATATTTTCTCCCCGTCTTGCCCCTGCCCCAACCCTAAAACAGCAATCCCACTGTAAAGCCCCTCCCCTGCTCTGCTCTCTTTTTTTCTGGTAGGGCAAGGAGGGTCTCCCTATCTCAGCCCCTGTATATCTTAATTCCTAGTTGCAGGTATTGGAGA
>JAQQSW010001698.1:0-16551 GCA_028646575.1 Pseudocheirus occidentalis
TTTTAGAATCAGAGGGCAAAATAGAACTTGAAAGAATCCACTGATCACTTCTTCAAAAAGATCCCCAAAAGAAAACTCCTAGAAATGTTATTGCCAGGTTCCAGAATACCCAGTTAAAGGAGAAAACATTACAGGCTTCCAAGAGAAAAACATATGAATACTGTGGAAGCACTATTAGGATAACCCAGGATCTGGCAGCTTCTACACTGAGGGACTGAAGGGCCTGGAATATGATATTTCGAAGATTAAGGGAGCTGGAATTAAAACCAAGAATCAACTACCCAGCAAAACTGAGCATATTATTCCAGGGGAAAATATGACCATTCAATGAGGTGGAGGACTTTCAAGCATTCTTGCTGAAAAAATCAGAACTGAACGGAAAAGTTGACAATCAAACACAAGAAGCACGAGAAAGTAAACATGGGAAAGAAATCATAAGGAACTTGTCAAATTTGAATTATTTGCATGCCAATATGGAAAAACAATAATAGTAACTTATGAAACTTTTCTTAGCATGAGGATAGGTGAAAGGAATACAAATGTATATGTATACTTACACATAGGTCCATATAGGAGGCTATATATGCATATGAATACATATCTGAGCATGTATGTATATGTGTATATAAAGGGTATAGGAGCAATTGAATATGAAGGGATGATACTTCAAAAGGCGAAATTCTGAGGTGGGATAGGACTAGAATAAGAGGAGAAAGGGAGAGACAAAATGGAGTTAATCATCCCATATAGAAGAAGCAAGGGATAACTGTTACAACTTTACTTTCAATTACTCTCATTGAATTTGGCTTAGGGAAGCAATGACATAAACTCTAAACTGGGCATCATGCCACACAGGAGAGTAGGGGTCATGGGGAGGATGAGAGGCGGGATGACAGAAGGGAGGGCAGGGTCTTGGGGAGGGATGCTGGAGGCACACACTTCTGTAAAGGAATAGGGTAGAGAACAGAACAAGGGGAGGGGGAGGGAGAGGAAAGAGGGACATACATGCAACTAGGAATTCAGATATACAGGGGCTGGGGTAGGGGAACACTCCCTGGTCTACCAGAAAGTTAGAGAGCAGATCAGGGGAGGGGCTTTACAGTGGGATCGCTGTTTTGAGGTTGGGGTATGGGAAAGATGCGGAGAAAATTAGTAATTCAAAAATCTCATGAAAATGAATGATGCAAAAAAGAAAACAAAATTTAAAAATTATTAAAAAAAATAAAAGTGGCAGCATCTGGAAAAAAAGTTTCTCTATTCAACAAGTCATTAATGAAGTGATGTGAAAGGATGTCAAAAGGATGGAGGTCAAAGGATGTGAAAAGGCAGTTTTCAGATGAAGAAATTAAAGCTATCTATAGTCATATGAAAAATGCTCTAAATCACTACTGATTAGAGATAAGAGAAAAGCAAATCAAAACAACTCTTAGGTGCCACATCACACCTGTCAGAGTGGCCAACATGACAAAAGAGGAAAGTTATAAATGCTAGAGAAGATGTGGGAAAATTGGAACACTAACACATGGTTGATGGAGTTGTAAACTGATCCAACCATTCTGGAGAGCAATTTGGAACTTTGCCCAAAGAGCTATAAAAATGTGTACACCCTTTGACCCAACAATGCCACTTCTAGGACTGTATCCCAAAGAGATCATAAAAATGGGAAAAAGACCCGCATGTACAAAAATAGTTATAGCAGCTCTTTTTGTAGCGGCTAAGAACTAGAAACTGAGGGGATTTTTAGGGGATGCCTATCAATTGGATAATGTCTGAAGAAGTTCACACTTGAAAAAATTAAATATGAGTAATTAATTGCGGAAACAGAGGGTGAGGCTACAGGTGGCACTTAAGAATTCTGACTTAAATGTTTTTCTTTCTAAGTTAATAAATTTAACTTAAGTGCATAAATATCCTCTCTCAGTCTTAAAGGATGCCCAGCACAGAGTTTAAATGGAAGTGAGATTCCTTGCAGATGGTGAGGGTCTTCTGGATGCTTCCATTTAAAGATAACATTGTACTGATTGTATCAAGCCCCATAACACTGCAGGGCCTTCTAAATGAAATCCAGAATTACACAAAAACTCATCCTATGTGGAAAAAAAACAAGAGGATGAAGAATATCCATTGTTCAGATTATGTTAAGCAGACAAACTGACAACTTTTAGAACTAGGCCACCAGTAAATATATCTTGCACACACACTGTAGATGAGGACCCAAAATTAAGGGGGAAGAAGAGACTGCGTTGGATAGCTTTTAATATCAAATTATCCCAGTGATGATGAATTACTATGAATCATGGACTACCACAGTCTCCACAGAACTGAAACTGCAGGTCACTTAAAGGGAACCGGGGAGGTTGACATATATACATAGATATGTGTGTATACATATTTATGTATGTGTGTGTATATACCATATATGTGTGTATGTATGTCTTTCAACATATGCTATACTGCAACATATTACCAATGAAAAATCTAGGCAAAAAGCAGGATAAGTGCTATATTTAGAGATTTGTATGACCATAAAAAGAAGTGATCCAGTCATATGGCAATTACAAAGAACAGAAGGAGCTCAAGTGGCATAAGAATAATAAAAATTAATATTTATATAATGCTTTAAGCTTTGCAAAATGTTATCTCATTTGGTCCTTATGACAATCCTGAAAGGTAGGTGCTATTATTCATTTTGCAGATGAAGAAACTGAAGCAAAGAGAGGTCAAACAATTTGCCCTGGGTCACAAAACTACTGTCTGAGGCTAGATTTGAACTGACTTCACTTCATTTGAACTGACTTCAAGATTCTTGCTCTGTCCACAACAGGATGTAGCTATCAACATAGTGGCAAGAGATTTAGAGCAAGACATCTCAGAAAACTAAGTGGACCCATTTTAGAGGATTTATGAAAGGACACAGACAAGAATCACACAGGACGATGTGTGGATGGACTATAATCCTTATCAGGGAGAAAAGCACTGATGTTGGAGGACGATGAGTCAATCACAGCACTGAAATACTTCTGTATTAATCACTAGAGCTGGAAAGGATCCCAGAGATGATATATGTCAGCCCCTTATGTCACAAAGAAGGTCAGAGAGGTGAAAGGTCTTTCTTGTCCAAGGTCATATGACTAGTAAGAAGAGACAGGAATGAATCAAATCCAGTATTCTCTCCACTGCACTGTGTTGCCTTTCATAACTCAAATTTATATAAAGCTTTAACCTTTACAAAATGCCTTCCTCACAATAACCTCATAAGGTAGTTAGGGCAGATATTTACTGTCTGCATTTTATGAATGAGGAGACTAAAGTTAAGTGACTTCCTCAGAATTCCCAGCTGAGAAAGTATTGGAGCTGACACACAAACCTCGCTCTTAAATGAATCTAAGACCAATGCTCTTGACCCTTTACCTCTCTCCTTCATTCTGAAAGGCCCAAAAATATAAAGATGAAGAAGACATAGTATTTCTTTTTAAGGGGCTTACAATCTAGCATTGTAGGCCCTGTTCATGACAACAAAGTAATTAAGTAAAAGACCTGTGGGGGTTTCCTCACAATCTGAAACCAATATTTTCTAAGAATTATGTATACTGTAGATAAGCTGATTCATTTCTTGCCTACAGAAAGGAATATACGTACTAGATGGTACATAGTGGGAACCAAGTACTAGCTTGAAAGAAGACTGGATTAGAATTCACCTTCTGACACTAACTGTGTGCCCCTTTGGCATTTAACCTCTCTCTGGCCCTTCACCTATAGTACCAAATTCGATGGTAGATAGGTACTATATTGATTATAAGAATCAATAATGTACATATAGTACTTTGAAATAGTACTTTACATATAGTACTATGATGGTCTAACAATGTCAACTATTTACTATTATTGTAGCAGATTCTCACCATTTAAGGATACTTTCTAGTAAATTTGTCTAATGTACATACGTATGTATATATACATACATACATGTGAATATTCACATAGCTCCATAAGAAATAGTCAAACATTCATACACATATTTAAAACTGAGACTCATGCAAATCTTCAAAAAGAACATTTCCTATAAATCTACTTTCTTTAGGTCTTACCACTACATGCATATTTGGTGATTCCTATAATTCAAATAATCCATTCATTTTTGACTGATACACAAAGAACTGGCCTGGCTATAGTCCATATCTATCCCTCATTGTTGAGGGTTCTTATTCAGTGAACACTTTCTGAGTTTCTTTTTCTGCCTTTCCCAGAAATCATTCACAGCACTTCACTGCATTATCAAACATGGTTTAGGTAACCTGTTCTCATTCAACCTTGGCACACTACCAGTTTATCAACACTGGGATGAAGCCCATATAGCTTTAATGCTGATTAACTGGCAGAGAGCCAAAGTCTCAATGCTAATTATTGTTTTACTTTAAAGTTTAGCATACTGAGTAATGGTACTGAGGAAAATGATTAAGAAACTGAATAGGACACCTTTGGTGGATATGAACCTACTGCTCAACAGAACATAAGCTTGGCATGGGGCCAAAGATGGCAAAAACAATGGCACTGTCTGCTGGCAAATTTCCCAAAAGACATGCTGGTCACACATTTTCTCTTTGTATTACTTGCTAAGGCAGCATAATTCCAAAACTGTTTTTGGATTTTTCATGGAAGATAGATAGTTATACATAGGTATTTCTGGTTTACATTGTCCTTCCTTTTGACCTTGGGCTTTTCACAATCTCTCCTGCCTTCAATCACTTAAATTTGGAAACTGAATTAGATAATCTCTAAGACATTTCAGCTCATAAATTCTTCATTTCTACATGCTTTCAGTGCTTTTTAAAGTGGCAGAATTGGAAAACTGTATAGCTTTGGAAGGTAAGAATTGTTGCCCTTTGACTTAAAAATTGCAATGTTGTAAATATACCCTGAAAATGTTATGAAACTTTCCTTCCAGTTTTTTTTATAGCAATGTTATATAGAGTTAGAAAGAACTGGATACAATACAAATGTCTAAGTTGAAGAGGAAGAGTTAAATAAATTCTGATGCATTAATGTAACAGAAGACTATACAATCAAGACCAAAAAGGATAAAAATACAAAGACAGTTTTAATGACTTTAATGAAATAGTATAAAATGAGAAAAGAATTTTTTAAAAAAACATAAAAAGCAAAAAAAAAAAAAAATGATGGACAAAGTATCCTAAAGGGAAACTTAGAGAGATTAAAAAATTATGACAATTCACACATAATTTTTATGAAATTATAGAAAATATAATTACTTAGAAAATTTAACTATTTTAATTGAAAATTAATATAGTCTATCACTACATGATTTAACTGAAAAAGGCATTATCTGGTATTGGTATAAAATAAATAAATTGAAAAGAACAGAGAATTCCAAAACAGAATGTAAAGTACATAAAGAGCTTAATACATCTACTTTTAAAGACATACCTGAGAATAGAAAATTAGGTAGCAAATCCAAGGGATTTGAATTTGGAGCTATTAATAGCTCATGTCATGCACCACAATAAACTCTAATGGGATCTAGGACCTAAATAATAACAGCTAACTTTTATACAATACTGTAATATTTGCAAAACATTTCACAAATACGGTGTCCCAAAAGACTTAATGCACTTTTAAATTCAAATAATATTACCTTCATGGTGGTGCAAAGACAGAAAAAAAGGAAAAGAAGGTACTAAGCATTATACTTTTTATATAATCTATAAAATTTAAATTAGCAATTGGAACTCTAAATGTAACTGTCCAAAAACCAATGAGTGGACATGAATGATATTGATTCTGAGGCACTGAATCACATTAATCTTGACATTCTCCCTATGAACAAAACCGGAGAGCAGAAGAAATATGCACCAAAATGAAAGGAAAGCTCATACATTCTCCTTGGACAGGCAAACAAAGGAGTTAGTTTTATCATGCATACAAAGACAACAAGAAACAACATTTGTTGGGACTTTTGGTCATTTTGTATTGCAATATTCACATTCAGAACTTGCAAAAAGACTATCATAGGAATAACCACAGATTATGTATCAACATCTGTTGCAGAGGATGACAGGGTAGAAAAACTTCTATGAAGAGCTCTAAAAGATTGTACACAATAAAACAATATACCAAAAGCTTTGGTACTCAGTGACTTCAGTACAAAAGTGGGAATAAGTAAGGAAAAAGGAAATATGTTGAAAAATATGAACAGAATCTAAGGCATGTGAGAGGCCAAAGATTCAGACTTCAAAGAATCCTTATGTCTATACATCATGAATATTGTCTTTGAGAAAAGAATGATCAGGTACCATGAACACTAAGTAGCAAATGATATCACAAGAAAAGCAAGGGATCCAGCGGAGAGGAGGTCATTCTTGAACAGTATGATTACCAACTTAATCAACCAAAGATAAAAATTAATATGAAGTTAGGAAAATAAAGCAGGAAAAGAAATGGCATGTAAGTAAAACAACTCCAATATGACCTATTTAAACAAGTAACTGACATCAAAAAAATGGGAACCAAGAGGAAGAAAGAACACTGATATTGATTACAGGAATTTCATACAAAAGTTTGAGGCAAAAATCAACTTTCATAATGAAGAGATCAAAAAGAGCCTACAAAACAACTTTATCAGAGAATACCTGACGTAATAGTAAATGGAGATATATGTTATCCAAGAGCAACTTTAGAATATCAAGTTATTTGTAAAATCTTATAGATATAAGATTTGACATAGTGAGAAGCAACGGAGGGTGGGAAGTTTAATTTTTAAAAATCTTGAAGAAAAAATCCAAATAATCAAAATTAAATTGAGGACAGGATATTTTAAAATGAAACTGAAAGGATAACAAACAGGCAAAAGATGGAAAAAACAGCTAAGATATTTAATAACATCCTCTTTTCACCATCAAAGACACCAGAGTAACCACACATGGATTCCATCAACAAAGTTCTCGATGTGCTCATAAAGGAAATAGAAATGACACTGAAGAAGCCAAAGATGGGAAAAGCAGCTAAACTAGACTGAGCATGTGCAAACAAGGTCCACACTGAAGAAGACACAATTGTGGGAGCATTAAGAAATCAAGTCCCAAGATAGCAAAGACAAGGGGAAAAAAATCAATTTTATAACCTAAGTAAGATAACAACAACAACAAAAAAAAACCCCATTAACTACTAATCCATATGTCTGCTTCTCTATGACTAAAAAAAAAAAATAAAAAGGAAAACAGTCTACATTTTATCGTGTCCATTCTTTCTAAGGGTATGAGAAAGGAACAGGAAGGCTTTATTGAGTGATGTTCCATAGCAGAACTCATCTTTATCTTGAAAAAGGCAAAAAATACAATATCCCACTGTGATTATTGTTTACTGACTATAAAAAGCATGTGATTTGGTAAAGTAAAATGCTACCTCCAATGGCTATCCTCCAGATTATCTCCTCTGCATATATCAAAATTACATAAGCTTCCTTAAAAATCATAAAGAAATAACCTTATTCAACAATCGTTAATATCAAGTAAGGGTTAAAACAGGTACACACACTCACACACACACACACACACACACTGGCCAAAGGTATTCACCAATGAGGGTAGAGATTCAATGAAGAGCCTAAGTGAAAGAAACATTTCCTAGAGATGGTGAGGTTTTTCAGATACTCCAATCTCTGGATGACACTGTGTTGATTGTATCCAATCTGGAACATTGTAGTCTCCTATATGACATCTATAATAAAGAGACAGGATGGCATTTTCCATAGCTACGTGACTGGAGGGAGTCAAGGAGACTTGTCTTTGACACATACTGGCTGTGTTACCCTAGACAATTAAGTCATTTAATTTTTCAGTGCCCAAGTCAACTCTAAGACTGTTTCAGAGCAGGTGGTGATCTGCATTGGAAGAGGGAGTTTTTCAATTCAGAGTTTGCTATACTTGTGTAATAAATAAGTCTGGTCTTAAAAACAAAATAAAACAAAACAAAAAAAGAAACCTTCAAAAAAGCTTGGCCTCACTCTCTACAAAGGAAAAGTGGATAAAGAATGTCAATTTCCAGACTGTGATATACAGTTGAATGGACAAAACCTTCATTGGCAATATATATCTTGGTGGGCATAAAAAGACTACAAGACATTACAAAGAAGTATAGAGAAGTGGCACATTGTCAAAGAAATTTATGAGAAAAAAAAAGTTGGGGTGATGTCATGATAAATGCCGTTCTGGCAACCACAATATCAAGAGAAGAAAGGAAGATCCCTAATGATAAGTTTCTGGGAAAACATGAACAAGAGTTGTGTATATGGATTGACTATGACCTTCATCATTTAAATAAATGGTCATATCAATAAGATCACAGTGCTATTTGAATTTTTGAGTAAAACCAATTTGAAGCATAAAAGAAAAAGAGAAAAAACCTATATGAAGTGATGCCCTCCAAAAGAGGCTACCTCCAAAAGGTTATACCTTGAGATATTACAGAAAAACTTGAAACTAAACAGCTTGCGAGCTGTAGAAGAGATACTTCATAGGCTATCTAGAACAAATCTCTCATTTTCAGAAGAGGAAACTGAGGTGCAAGAGGCAGAAGTGATCTGTCCAAGGTTCCAGAAAGGGGTAGTTAGTTATTAGGCCAAGAATGGAACTAAGAATTTCACCACTCTGCTTCTACACATCTACTCTTCGTATCTTCTTCGTATTCTTCCCTTCACTACACTGCTCTCCGTATCTAAAAAACTGAAGCAAGAGGGGGCTGTAAATTGCTTAAGATCACTCAGTGAAGTAAAGGCAAAGTTAAGACTAGGTACAAGGTCTCACGACTCACAGTCCAGTTTTCCTTCCATTACACTATTCTGCTGTTCAGTTTTTACATTTGGATGATTTCATGAGACTTCAGGAGTTCCTATTCATGTTTCTATTAATAAGGGACATTTGGTGATGGAAGCATAAAGGAAGGAAAGAGAAAGAAATAGAAAGGAAGGAAGGAGGGAGGGAAGGGAAAAATTTGTAAAATGGAATGTTTTCTCTGGGCAGTACAAATCATTACTGAATTTTCAACAAAATGCTCATCTTGCCAAAACCAAATTCTACATGAGACAGTTCAAGTTAGTGTTTCCATTTTTTATCCTTTTTTTTTCTCTAAGAGAACACGTATATCAGTTACACATGATTACATTTGCAGACAAGTACTATTTTTACGTTTCATAAAGTTCCACAAAAATGTCTTGCAGTCTCCCAATACCTACAGTATTTACCAATATCACTGTCCCAAAATGAAGAATTTTTTCATACAGAAGTCATCCTTTGACATGAACCATATCCAAAGTATGCTGTATCTCCTTCTGGTAGCTTCTCAACTCAAATAATAAGGTTACCTGTCTCCTGGACCACAGTATCACAGTTCTATCAGTAAGGTAAATCTGGGACACAGTGTCCTTGATTTGACCAATGACTACTCTCTTCCAGCAAAGTACATGGTTTCAGGTGTGTTATTATAAAAGAATTTTTATTTTTTAGAATTAAATATAAATCACATTCCATGTCATATTCATCTTAATTGTTAGGCTCTAGTGTTTTCCTGCTTTCTTGGATCACAGAATCACTTGGAACCACTTAGGCTAAAGCTGAAAGGGCCTAGCAGTCATCATGTCTCTGTTCAGTGCAATTCAACAGAAACAACCATAGAGTCTTAAATATGTAAGTATATTGTGGTTTTATTAAAATAAGGTAAAATTAAGTCAACTTTTTTTGTTGATATTAACAAGCAAAGAAAATGTCACAAAAATACAAAGAGGAAGTTGAAAGAAAAACTCATCATAAGATAAGCATTTTTTTGGATAATCAAGAGTTTGCTAGTTTACATACAATAATCAAACAGGAAAGCCAAAGCAACCCAGGAGAAGCCTAATTCATTAGGGATCATTCAAGTGGAATCCTAGAGGACACCATTTCAGTGGAAACTGTTCAGTTTCAGAACTTAGTGAAATTCTTCCTTTGTATTAAGAAAACCAGTTAAGTTAGACATACAGGTTTCAGGTGAATTTGATGAAATATATATATATTTGTCTAAATAGAAATTCCTCCCCTATAAGATCTGGGGAGAACAGCAGTTTTTGAGTAACAAGGCTTATGATCATTTGTTTAATTAAGGCTCCTGTGACTTTGCTCTCATTCCTAGTAAATTTCTCCATCTATCAACAGTCATAAACTTTGTTCTTTTTGATGTGGTAAGTTTTGAATCCCTCCCTATATAACATGATATCAGATTAATATGATATCAAGGTTTCCTAGACAATAGGCAGCTATGGGAACTAGCAAGGAAAGAAGATAGCTACCTAAATTGGGGGTTGGGAGCGGCAGAGGAGAGGTGAAAGGTGGAAAGTAACAACTAAGAACTGTAAAGAAAAATAATGCAGTTATTCACTTTTTCATTCAATAAACTTAGTATGATCAGGTTAGATACTAACTGCATTGCAACAAAATGCTTTAAAGAATGTAGGTTGATGAGAAAACATTCTATATTGGCTAATTCTATTATATTTAACACGTTATAAGAACAAACACCTTTGGAAATGAAGGAAGAAAACTCACATTGTGCAGCACAGAAAATATTCTTTTTTTAATGAATTATTTTATTTATTTTCTTGTTTACATAATTCATTTCCACAAGATTTTTAGTTACAAATTTTCTCCCCGTCTTTCCCCTACCCACAAACCCAAAACAGTGATCCCACTGTAAAGCCCCTCCCTCAATCTGCTCTCTCCTATGTCCTCCCCCACTGCCCCTATAACTTTCTGATAGGGTAGGATGGGTCTCCCTACCCCAGTGCCTGTATATCTTCATTCCCAGTTGCATGTAGTTAATAACAATAATTATATATACACACACATACACACACACACATACACATATATTTATTTTTACATTTGATTGTAGAACTTTAAATTCTAGATTCTTTTGGTTCCTCCCTCATCACCCACCTCCACTGGAAGGACAAGAATTCCATACAGGCTGTACGTGTATAATTACGCAGAACATCTCCACAGTGGACATATTGTAAGAGACTGATTCTATGTCACTCCTTCCTATCCGCCCCCCTCCTTGTTCTATTCTCTATCCTGTCCCTGACCCTTTACAGAAATGTGTGCTTCAAGCAGCCCTCCCCCTCCACCCTGCCGTCCCCTCCATCATCCCACCTTTCGTATGCATCCCCCCTACTGTCCTGTGTGGCAAGATACCCAGTTTAGAGTTTATACCATTCCTTCCCTAAGCCAAATTCAAGGAGAGTAAGGTTGACCCTTTCCCTTTTGCCTTCCTGTTCTTCCCCTCCATTGTAACAGTTATCCCTTGCCTCTTCTATATGGGGTGATTAACCCCATTCTGTCTCTTCCTGTCTCCTCTCATTCTAATCCTCTCCTGCCTCAGAATTTCACCTTTTAAAGTATCATCCCTTACTATTCAATTGATTCTGTGCCCTCTATGAAGTAATATAGACACATGCTCAGATATGTATTCGTATGCATATATACCCTCCTATATAGACATATGTGTATGTATATGTATATATACATTTGTATTCCCTTCACCTATCCTCATACTAAGAAAAGTTTCAGGAAGACCAATAATTTTCAAATTGTCTCTCCTGGATCTATTTTCCAGGTCAGCTGTTTTATCAAGGAGATAGTTCACATTGCCTTCTATTTTTTAATTTGTTTGGATCTGTTTAATAGTATCTTGATTTCTCATAAAGTCATTTGCTTCCATTTGCTCCACTCTAACTCTGAAGGAAATATTCTCTTCAGAGAGCTTTTGAGATTCTTTTACCATCTGGCAAATTTGACTTTTTAAGGCATTCTTCTCCTCATTGGCTTTTTGGGCCTCTTTTGCCATTTGAGTTAATCTGTTTTTTAAGGCGTGATTCTCTTCAGTCAGGTTGTTGACTCTTTCTTGCATCATTCTCATTTCTCCTCCCAATTTTTCCTCCACTTCTCTTATTTGGTTTTCAAAGTCCTTTTTTAAGCTGATCTATGGCTTGTAAGCAATCTTCACATGCTTCTTGGAAACATTTGGTGTGGGAATTCTGACTGTGTTGTCTTCTTCCTGTTCCATGCTTTGATCCTTTTTGTCCCCAAAAAAGGATTCTAATGTTTGGTTACTGTTCTTACTTTGCTTCTTTTTCCTACTCCTGATGCCAGTAAATTATTTGCGTTTTTGGCTCTGTGGAACTCTGCTTCCAGAGGGGAAAGCTCTGTCCCAAATCACTGGGGTTTTCACAGCTGCTGGAGCTATCAGGGGGCTGTTGCTGCCCCCAACAGCTTTGGCTTACTGAAAATTCACCCCAGGACCAGTACCCAAGACCACGATCCAGATCTAAGCCACTCAACACAAGCACACTTGGCCTCTGAAGAATCGATTGACCCCCGCTGCTGTCTGCAGGCTGGGAGCGCTGAAGCAACTGGGTGGAGGCAGCCACCTCTTCCTTTGCTTCCTTGCCCTGGGGGCAGTTTGGCCATACCCTTTTTCTCCCCCAAATTTAGCTGAATTCCATTGGCCTTTCTCTTAGTCCTTCTTTCTCCTGGTTTGATAAATGTGGAAACTGCCACAGCTGCTGCTGATCTGCTCTCCTGAAGACTCCAGCTGTGACTCCTCCTGACCACCCTGACCCAGGCCACAGTTTCAGGCTGGGCTGGTTTAGGCTCCCAGCCTGCTGCAATGAGTCCCACCTGCCAAGCTGCCTTCAGCAAGAGATGTGTTTTCTGTATTTTTGTGAGTTTTGGAGTCCTAAAATTTGTTTAGAGTCACATTTTATGGGTATTTGAGGAGGTATTTGGAAGCTGTGAAACCTTGCTGCTTCCATGCTGCCATCTTGGCTCAAACTCCTTTGTCACAGAAAATATTCTTAAAGAGACACTGATGACATTTCCAGATTTCACAGTGATCCAAATTTCCTTATCTTCCTGTAAACCGGAAGATCTCTTTCACCATTTAAACTGCTTTAGAAATTGACTATATTCTACATGCCATTCTCAAGAGAATCAGAAGAAAAGTTTTCAGGTTATAACTAATTTCACTGTTAACAACAATAAAAGTCAATTCTTAATCTACAGTATAAAAGCACAGAACCATAAAATTTTAGAACTAGGAGACATAAAAATCATCTAGTTTAACCCTTTCAATTCTACAAACAAGGAAATTAAGACCCACTGAGGTTAATGACATGTGATAAAGAAAAAATAAGATTTCCTACCTCAGCTTATTTAATCCTATCTTAAAAAGTCATCACCTCTGCTTTGGCATGTTGAATTAAGTCCAATAAGATTTTAAATTATAGAAATAAAGTCAAAACTGAAATGATCTTATCTAATTCTTATTTTACAGATAAAGAAACAGTAATGTATTAATTTCATCTATAGACAGATTGGTTCTGAATTTCAGAAAGGTCCCATCTTCCAACCACTTGATAGCTGACAAATTTGTTTTGAATACAGGAGCAGCCTCCAAATTTAAGAAGCAGAGAAATTTTTCTTCTTTAAAGGAAAGAAAAATAAAACTATAGGGAGTGAGACGTTAGATGAAGAAGATAAGGGCAAAGCTGCAAATTGTCATGGTGCACTGATTCCTAAGTTGGGATACAAAATATGGTCATCAAAGGTTAGTCTGCAAAATCTCACAGAGGCAGCTGGAATATCTGACCAGAGTACTACTTCAAGTATATATCAAAGCAGATACATAATTAAAGAGGTAAAATACAGAGAGTTCTGATATAAACCAAAATAGTCATAACAGCCCTTCTGGTGGCACAAAGAAAACAAAATAGGTGCATATAGAAGGAACTAAACAAAATAAGGTAAATATATTTAATGGGATGTTACTGTGTCATACGAAATGAAAAATACAAAGAATTCTAAGAATCAAGGAAAACACTTGTATGAACTGATGTGGAATAAAGTAAACAGAATCAGGAAAATCAATATAAACAAGGACTACAAAAACCTAAATGGACAAAACAATAAAAACAAAATGTGCCTTTAAATTGTACCTCAACAGAATAGTACACCAAAAAAATTAAAATGCTAGTACTATAGTTCTGAATACCTTTATTATTGATAAATTTTACATAAATAATAATTCAATATATCAACCAAGATCGGTCTTAACTTCATTGAAGAAAAACCAAGAACTTCCTAGAATTGTTTTTCTCTACTCAACGATGCATTCTGTAAAAGCTAACTTTCCTAGTTTCAATACCATATGATTAGATCTAGTAGTCATTTACTGTTCACACATAAACTGGGACAGTACTGGCTAAAAGTAAGAAAACAGGATCATTCTATGAAAATGATGGAAATAAAAATAGTGGCCAAATCAACACAGAAAACTAAAATTATCTGCTCAGTTGGAGGTTATATAGGCAGTTAGGTGGCATAGCGGATTGAATGTTGGAACTAGAATCAAAAAGTAGTAGTGTGGTAGTGTTCAATTGTTTTCAGTAGTGTCCAATTCTTCATGACCACACTTGGAATTTTATTAGAAAAGATACTGAAATGGTTTGCCATTTCTTTCTCCAGCTCATTTTACAGATGAGAATCCAGCCTCAGATACTTACTAGCTATGTGACCCTGGGCAAGTCACTTAACTGCTACTTTCCTCATTGACTGAATGGGGATAATAACAGCACCAATCTCCCAAAGTTTGTTGCAAGTGATAAAAATAAGATATTTGTAAAGCTCTCTGCAAATTTTAAAGTGCTATCTAAGTGTTATTATTTTTGTTGTTGTTGTTGTTGTTGTTGCTGTTAGGACAGTCCTAAGCTCACAGAAAACTTTGGAAACACAGAGAAAGCTCTTTCTCCAGAAAGCCATTCAGCCCTAGACCCTTGTCAATGATATTGAGCAACAAAGCAAAACAACAGACTTGCTTCAATTGAGAGGTCTTCTAAATCAGAAAGAGGTCATGTGGGTCAACCCTGCTTGGCACTAAAGGAATATTTCTTCTTCTTCCATGCTATGCCATCTAGCTCTACTGTTTATTTTTTACAGTCACTAAATTAAACTGAAATTTAGCACAAAGTTACAATATGAAAAATTTGGTTGAAAATTATGTATAGAATGACTTTTCAAACACTGAAAAAAGATGCCTTAAAAATTCTCAAAAGGGACCATACATTTGAGGTTTTACTAAGTTAAGTTTCCTGCATGTGAAGATGCCTATTCATGTTTAAACTTGAACAAGCAAAATTTCACTGGCATTAGAGACTACTGAGACATTCGATCTTCAACACCCCCACCCTACTTCCTTTTGTAAAAAAAACCAAAAAAGCCAAAAAACCTACTTTAATTCAGACAACCTCAATTCAGAATTCATGGTAATTCAGTCAGTCTCCCAAAGCTGAAGTAAGGACAGAATTTCACAAGGAGACAGTCCTCAGTGGTATGGACGATGTCGTTTATTTACCTTGATCTTTCATTGCAGCCACTACCAAAGACCTCACCCACCTCTGAAGGCCAGGACTGGTAATGCTATATCCAGACTATGTGTAGAGGCTGTGGTACAGCTTCAGCAACAGATGACAGACAGTCTTCCTCACTCTGAGTATGGCTGTCACTTATTACCACAGTCTAGACACAGGGCTCGCCTCCACTGGGAGGTTAGCCAACCCTCAATCTTGCTGTCAGTGCCACAGCTGGAGCTGCTGCCTCCCTCTACCTTCAAAACCTTTCCATCTGGAAGGGAAAGCCCTCCATAATTGAGATGCAGTTTTCCTATCTAACCTTACTTCCCACTACTCCCCACCACTCAAACCAGTCTTTCTAATGATTCTCACACAAGTTTTATTCATCCTTGTCTTTGTGTACGTTCTTCTCCCTTACAATACACTTTCCCTATAAGAATACGAATCTTTCAAGGCTCAGTTTAAGTTTCAATTCCACTATGAAAACCTCCCCAGCTACTATAGTCCACCACAATCTTTCATTCAGATGCAATGTAGATGAACATATGAATGTAGAGTAATTAGGTTTTGCTCCACCCAATTTTTAAGTAGTTGTATTGTTTTCTATCTATGTAATTTAAGTTGGTAATTTTTCTTCCCAGTAATATTTTGCAAGCAACAAGAGCTCAAGGATTTCAAAGGAGGGGGGCAGAGCCAAGATGGCGGCATAGGAACAGCAAAGTTTTGCAGCTCCCACACAGCCACCCTAAATACCCATAAAATATGACTCTAAACAAAGTTTAGGGCTCCCAAACTCACAAAAATACAGAAAACACATCTCTCGCTGAAGGCAACTTGGCAGGAGGAGCTCATTGCAGCAGGCTGGCAGCCAAAGCCAGCCCAGCCTGTAATGTTAATAAAATCAGAAGATCTTCCATGCCCCTTTCTATTGGCACCTACTAAAGGCACTTAGCACCTCAAAGGCTTAGCTCCTTACTTCCAGTTAACTCCTTGGGAGTAATTCACACCTTAACAGGAAGGGGCTGAACAGGGAGGGGCTCATCGCAGCAGGCTGGGAGCCGAAGCCAGCCCAGCCCAAAACTGAGGCCTGGCCCCAG
>JAQQSW010001699.1:0-16539 GCA_028646575.1 Pseudocheirus occidentalis
TGGGGAATGACTTGTATTCTTATAAATTTTACTTAATTCCTTGTATATTTTAGAAATGATGCCTTTATCAGAGATGTTCGTTGTAAATATTCTTTCCCAATTTCCAACTTCCCTCTTAATCTTGGTTACATTGGCTTGGTTTGTACAGAAACTTTTCAATTTAATGTAATAAAGATTATATATTTTGCATTTTATAATGCTCTCCAACTCTTCTTTGGTCATAAAGTCTTCCCTACTCCATAAATCTGACACATAAACTATTCCTTGCTTTCCCAGATTATTTACAGTATCAGCCTTTATACCTAGATAATGCACCCATTTAAACTTGACTTTGGTGTATGGCATTAGACAATGGTCTATGCCCAGTTTCTGCCATACTATGTTCCAATTTTCCCAGCATTTTTTGTCAAATAGTGAATTCTTAACCCAGAAACTGGGGTCTTTGGGCTTATCAAATAGTATGTTGCTATAGTCGTTGACTACTAAGTCTTTTGTACCCGATCTATTCCATTGATCCACTACTCTATTCCTTAGCCAGTACCAGGCAGTTTTGAGGACTGCTGCTTTATAATAGAGATTAAAATCTGGTACGGCTAGCCCACCTTCCCTAACATTTCTTTTCACTAATTGCCTTGATATTCTGGACTTTTTATTCTTCCAAATGAATTTTGTCACTGTTTTTTCTAGTTCTTTAAAGTAATTTTTGGTAGATTGATTGGTATGGCACTAAATATGTAATTTAATTTAGGTAAAATTGTCATTTTTATTATATTAGCTCTACCCACCCATGAACAATTGATGTTTTTCCAATTAGTAAGATCTGATTTTATTTCTGTGAAAAGTGTTTTGTAGTTGTGTTCACAGTTGTGTTCATGTGTTCATAATGGGTTTGTTTTGTCAGGTAGATTCCCAAATATTTTATAATGTCTACTGTAACTTTAAATGGGGTTTCTCTTACTATTGCTTGCTGTTGGACTTTATTGTAAATATATAGGAATGCTGAGGATTCATGTGGGTTTATTGGTAGACATTGTTTTTTATTTCCCCCCACTTGTGTCAAGGACCTTTCTTTGATTGGATATAATCTCTCCATGAGGAGTATTATTATAAAAGGGACTTTAGGGACAGGGAGTTGGTTCAGTGCCCTGAGTTCAAATTTGATCTCAAACACTTAATACTTACTAGCTGTGTGACTTTGGGCAAGTCACTTAGCCCCAATTGCCTTGCCTTCCCCCCTCCAAAAAAAAATAGAAAAGAGAAAAAAGAAAGGAACTCTTATAATTGGTTTTTTCAGCCAGGTGACACAGTGAATACAGCCCCGGACCTCGAGGCAAGAACACCTGAGTTCAAATTTGACCTTGGACATGTTCAAACTGTGTGACCTTGGACCAGTCATTTCAATGTAAAATTGGGATAATTACTACCCCTCCTTTCCAGGGTTGTGAAGATCAAATGAGATTTTATTTGTAAAAGTGCTTAGCCCAGTGCCTGGAACAGCAGTAGATCCTTAATTAATGTTTGATTCCCTGCATTTTAAGGCAAACCCAAGCAATACATACTGTTAATTCTCTGCTTCAGCTGTCAAAGAGGTCTCCAATTGACTATTGATGACTATGGTATACCTTTGAACCTTCTTTGAGTGTATGTTATAGTTGTTTGATTGTTTTCATACACGTTTTGTATTTTGGGTGGTAATAGAGAACAGGAAATGAAGAAATAGAGTCCACATATAAACCCCAGGCTGTCATTTTAACCTTTAGTTTCAGCCTCTGTGTCCAGCAAACCCTAAAGGGCAGTTAACTCCTCCGTTTCCCTTATCCCTCTAGGGGAAGGTGCTAATGAGAAATAAAAGGAGCCAAGCATTAGGCAATAGGATGGAGGTAAAAGAAAACCCGAGATAATAATCCACTAACTAGATACATAGGAACTGAGTCATGGAAACCTGCTGTGCACTGCATATGGAAATGTACAGTAATGTACATCTACAGATTGTACAGTAAAATATACGGCTTCTGGTAATCCTGTTATCTGAAGTGACCTGAAATGAAGTTCCTTCTTATCTCTTAACAACAGACATGGAGACCTCTTGGCCCAGGGCCACTTTGTTGGGCACTTATGAAGTCATTCATTCATTCAACAAGAATTTATTAAAGAATGTATTATTTCTACCTGCAAAACACCAATGCCAGGTGACAGAGATGCAAAAATAAAATAATCTCTGCCCTTGAGGGGCTTCCATTTCACTGGAAAAGGGAAAACTAAATTGTGCTCCAAAAAAACCCAAATAAATGAAAGAATGAATGCAAAACATATGCAGCATAACTATTGTTCTTTTGGGGGGGGATATAATGGTAATTAATTTAAATTTGAAGACCCCCTTTTTGTTATGTCAAGTAAGTAGGTACTTAGCCCTTTTTAACTAAGGGCTAAGTACCTCTATGAAAGAAACAGAAGGTGTGAACTCTGTCTCCTGTTGCTGACATAACAGGAAGGGATTAGCTGAGACAGGAAGCCAATGTGTGTGTGTGTGTGTGTGTGTGTGTCTGTCTGTCTGTCTGTCTGTCTGTGTCTGTGTCTGTGTGTCTGTGTCTGTAAGAAGAGGCCCAAAGAAGAGACAGTAAGAATCAAGAATTTTTTCTTCTGGTGGTTTCCTGGTGGAGGGAGCAGAATTTTCACAGCATCTGGAAGCTGGGCTGCCACTTGCTGGACTGAGAACTGAGTTGGAGTTTTCTATGAGACCAGAATCTGGTAAAGGCTGAAGTTGCTGCTAAGAAGGCTGCCTGGAAGGCTGAGAAGGCTGCTTGGAAGGCTGAGATTTCTTCTGGGTCCTAGGGCCAGCTGAACTGCTGGTGGACTGAAGAAGCATGACTGGGATAAGACTTTGTGGCTTGGTTGATTCTTGAGTTCCCGGCAACAGAAATTGTGAAGGTTTTAAGATGTGCTGGACCCTGTGAACTTCAGTGTATAGCAGGAACTGCCTAGAGGACTGGGACCTTGCCTCTGAATCCAGGTGACTGTTTGGTGGATTCAGGTAGAAGCTGGGACCATGGTAGTTGATTGAGGGAATCTGAGAGACCACCCTGAGTCAAGATGAAGAAAAGGCCTCTCCTAGGATATTGAATGTGTGATGAAATTGAAGTTTACTAGACACTGAAGAGTGGAGGGTTGGTGTAATTTTCTAATGATTGTAATTAGTGATTAAGGATACTTAGTGACTGATTGCTAGATAAGTGACTGATTAAGTTAATCTACAATTGCCCCATGAGTAGAAGACTGACTTGTATTGTGAAATGATTGAATGATTAAGTAAGCAGGGTTTTCTCCTTAGGGACACAAGATGATTGTTCTTTTGTTCTTTATTCTAAATACTGTGACCAGTTTGGTGAAAACCATGTGGCCATTTTAATGTTAAGCTGTTGTAGACACTGTATTGTGATTTTCTGTGATAAGATATAATGTTGTGAATATTATATGAGGATTTGTTGTGAATATTTGTCTTGATTTGTTATGGAATAAATGGAGTGTTCACTATACTGTGTAACCAGAACTTTAAAAGCTGTTCACAGTAGCATTCTTTTGGTAAGCTGCTCATGCATGGCGTTACAGGGGGTGGAGTGAAATGCTAATGAGGTGAGGGATCAGGAATGGTTTCAGTGGAGGCAGTGCTTGAATTGGGCTCTGAAGTGAAGTATGAAATTTAAGAGCCAGAGATGAGGAGCAAGTGCATTCCAGGAATGAGGGACAGAAATGGAGGATGGAGTTTTATGTTTGAGAAAATGCAAACCACTGAAATATGTAGCTTCTTTTCTTTTTTTCCCTAAAGATATTCCATTCAACCGTGTTTATTAAGTATTTACCATGTGCCGGGCACTGTAATTTTCGCAATTGACATGGCATCATTTCTTCTTTCAAAGTCCCACTCAAATGTTGCCTCCTACAGGCAGCTGGCATTGCTTCCTCCAGGTGTTTGAATCACTCATCTATTTTTCCCCCTGTTTTTATTTGGTTTATGTTTTGCTTTTATTTATTTATTTACATGTTGTTTTCTTCAAAATGATGGAAACTCTTTGAGGACAAAGGCTGTCTTTTGTCT
Source organism: Pseudocheirus occidentalis (assembly GCA_028646575.1). Classification (NCBI taxonomy): domain Eukaryota; kingdom Metazoa; phylum Chordata; class Mammalia; order Diprotodontia; family Pseudocheiridae; genus Pseudocheirus; species Pseudocheirus occidentalis. The sequence continues at coordinate 4,094 of JAQQSW010001699.1, forward strand.
CTCCAGCATCAAAAACTATGGAAAATAAGGAGTCAGAAAGGAAGGGTGAAAGACAGAAATGAAGGAGGGAAGGGAGGGAAAAGAAGAGAAGGAAGAAAAGAAAGAAGGAAGAGTAGAGGAAAGGAAGGAGAGAGGAAGGGAAAGAAAGGAAAAGGAAGAAGAGAAAAAGGAAGAGATGGGAAGAAGAAAGAGAAAGAAGAAAAAAGGGGATGAAGGGAAGGAAAGAAGGAAGGGGGAAAGGAAGGAAAGAAGAGAGGAAGGGAAGGAAGGAAAAAGGAAGGAAAGAAAGAAGGATTTCCATTTCATGATCTCTTTACACTGGTTCAGACCACATAGAAACACAAAAATCTGTTGCTACCTTTAATTGCTGTGAGTGTACATGTTCAGAGTTAATCTTCCTTTATTGAATAACAGATAATCCCAGGAGGAGATTTAGACCTGAGTGAAGTCGTCACTAGACAGAACAATTCTCCTTCATCCCTCAGTCCCAGAACTGAGGGCCCAGGGACAGGAAATGGCAGAATTATGGAATCCATCTTCTCTGCCATTTTCACTAGGAGTAGGTTCCCATGTTGGTCTTGTCCTTATCAAGCTCCAATCCGTTTAAAGGTCCCCAGGTCCAGAAAGATTTCTTTCCTCACTATCAAGTAATGGCCTAACTAGTAGAGATGCTTTTTAGTACGAGTTACAGAGTTAGAGTGTTTACCTTAAATTAAAGTGCTTAGAGTGTTTACCTTAAATTAAAAAAAATAAAATCTGATTAGTATCAACTAGAAATCATCCCCTAAAATTGTCAATGAATAAAGAACCAAATGACTTTCTCACCCCAATCTGTTCAGGAAGGTCCTGTACCTACAAAATACCATTTGTTCTATTCTTTCTCCCAAAGAAATGATCCTTGACAATGAAGGGACCCTGAGAAGAGTCCCACTATCTGTTTGGCCCTTGAAACACATGGAATGCTTGCTGACAAGTGTACTGAAGCCTACGTAGGGTTAAACATCTCAGTTTGGTTGGTATTTTGAACATAAAACCTCCATTTGCATTTTCCTATTGTAGGCTGTCACTCCTTATTTCAGAAAACTTTCCTTTAGGAGTTGGGGAGTGCCTTTTACCACTCCAAGCATTCCTGGTAAGTGCATGAGCCATGATAAAGTGCAATGATGGTTTAAAAAAAAAAAAGAAAAACACTCTAGTTACTTAAAAAAATGACTTGGATTGTGTGTTTTTTGTTCCCATCACAATAACACTTTGCAGGTGATTATTAAATTAGAGATTTTCTTTGTTTTTCTAACAAAAAAAAAGTCCTTTTCATGTCAGCGCCAATTATGAGTGGTAATTTTTTCACATTTTACAAAGGAATTTTCTGTCCTCCCTCCACGCCCCCCTACCCCCCCAGATAAAGAAGGGCTTTGACATTCTATGACAGGGAGGGTTTTTTTTTGCATACACAGTGCTTTTGACTTTTCTTTAAAAAATCTGTTGACTCTATTGAAATGTGACAGGACAATATTTAACCTGAATAGAGGCATGTTGACTCCTCTTATTAAAACTGACAGTTAAGGACGTTTCTCTCTTTATTCCTTCTGATACACGCAGACAAGTCTTCACTGCTAACTAGTATACAAAATCAAAAACAAAAAAATACGGAGCGAGGAGATGAGTACCTTATAAACAATATATGAATGACAATCGCAAGTTTAATCTAGCAAAGAAACCTTTTTTTATCCTTTAAGAAAATTAAAGCCCTTTCAGATTAACTTGATATATGAAGACAGACTGACATCATTAATTTTCAAGTGTTCATTCTTCTTTGCTGACTGCCTCTCCCTTCATAGATGAGTACCATGCTCCTGTACTCTTGATGGGGCCACAGCGACACCTACGGAAAGTGGGGGCTCTGTGGGAAGCAGATAAAACCGTGAGTCTCAGACGACTCCTCTGTACCCCTTCTTTCACCCTTTTTGGAGAAAGAAAAAAAAGGTGGTCCTGGAAAGTTTCTTAACCTGTGTTTACCTCAGTTTCCTCAAATGTAAGATGGGACTGATGGTAACGCCTATCTCAGAGGACTGTTGTAAGAATCAAAGGAAATAATATTTATGGAAGTGATTTGCACAATGACTTGTAAATAATAGGTGCCATATAAGTCCTTATCCTTTTTATGTCTCCCTTTTTTTAATCTTTGAGCTCTAATGTAGGTCATAATTTGTACCTTTTTTTTTTTAAGTGAGGCTAGAAATCTGAAGCTTTGGGAGTCTGTCAGCCTGGTTGAACCAGACAAAGTCTGTTATTCTGAATCATCTTCATATTTTAATTCTATTTGGCATGTCCCCCATTGGGGACAGTATACATTTTTCAGAGGTAGAGAGAACCAAAAGTAATTTCTCTATATGCATATACAGAAAGAACATAGCAAAAGACACAAGCTTTGGAGTCTTAAGGCCTGGGTTCAAATTCTGGTCCTATCATTTATTAGCTATAGGGTTGACAGTACCTCACTGGTGGTTGTGAGGGTCAAATGAGCTCAAGGGGACTTAATTATCAATGCTTTTTCATTGTAAAGAACTCTTCAGCCTGGCTGCTCATTCTGGCATGGAGATAACTTGGTTCTCTGATCTATATCAGCAGAACACAAGCTCCACCAACAACCTTCAAACGTGGTGCTTATGGTCTGGGCCATGTGTGTCTCATTTGAAGACCTCATCTCATCTTTAAGTCGCAGCTAAAATCCCACCACCTTTGGCAAGAAGCCTTTCCTTATTCCCTTTTATTCTAATGCCTTCTCTCTGTTGATTGTTAATGCCATTTCAGTCATCTCCGACTCACCCTGAGTCCATTTGGGAGTTTTCTTGACAAAGATGTTGAGGCAGTTTTCATTTCCATCTCCAGCTCTTTTTACAGATGAGGAAACTGAGGCAAACAAGGTTAAGTGACTTGCTCAGGGCCATACAGCTAGTAGGTGTCTGAAGTCAAATTTGAACTTGGGAAGATGAATCTTTCTGGTTCCCAGTTCAGTGCTCTATCCACTGGACCACTCAGCTTCTGCTCTCTCTTGTTTCTTTCAGCAGGGACATTGTTTAAGTGTTGAGTCTCTCATTACATTGTAACCTTCCTGAGGGCAAGGACTGTCTGTCTTTTGACTTTCTTTGTATCTCCAGTACTTAGCACAGTACCTAGCCCAGAATAGGTATTTTATATTCATTGACTGACAGAGAAGCCTTGATGAGTTCATAGATATCCACTCATCCAGAGAAAGTTGGCTACCAGATGGAGAACCATCTCCAGTCGTCCTGATCCATATCTGGCCACTGGCCCCAGCTGACTCCAGAGTAGAAAGTGAGGCTGGTGACTTGGCACAGTCCTGCCTCACTTAAATCCAATCCACTTGCAAGTTACGGTGACATGGTCCTCTTCAAGAAGGAAGGAAACAGCCATGTGACTGTTTTTGACTTTTTGACTTTAGCCACTCATGAAAATTGCCTGCTGTATAAAGTATAAAGGTTGAGTAACTGCCCATAATGACAAAATCAAGGATTTTCTGGACAACTTAAATATTGTTGTTTCTCTTACATTTATCACTGTTGTTATTATTATATTCCCAGGATCTCTAGCTTGTATGGGTCAAAGCAAACTGCAAAGAAACCATCTAATTCTTATATTCTAGAATTCCGTTAGCTAGAATGTTGCTTGAAATAAGTAGACTGTTTATTAAAACTTAGAATCATGCACACACATATATATGTATTTTTTAATCGAGCTTTTTATTAACCTTTAAGAACTTCAAGCTGCACTAGGACTTTGGGGCCCCCCTGTTTATGGGGTGAAATATTCCATATACACACACACATATGTTTTCACCCCACACAATTCAGCAGATACTTATTGAGGCCCCGCTGTGCTCCAGGCTGTGCTCCAGGCTGTGGCAGGGGCTAAAGAAGATGCAAAGATGGATAAGATAAGGATCTCTTCCTTTAAGAAGTTTTGAATATAGTAATATGATAATCATGTCATCTATAGTAATATAAAGGGGCAGCCATGGAGAGAGCACTAGGTTTAAAATCAGGAAGACTCCTCTTTCTGAGTTTGAATCCAGCCTCAAACACTTTCTAACTGTGTGACTCTGGGAAAATCACTTACCCCTGTTGGCCTCAGTTTCTTCATTTGTAAAAGGAACCAGAGGAGAAAATGGCAAACCGCTCCAACATTTTTGCCCAAAAAACCCCAAATGGGGTCACAAAGAGTCAGACATGACTGAAATGATTGAATAACACAAAAGTAATGATGTAACATAATATAATGTGACATAAAATATAATATAGACACGGCAGCATTGTGATATTGCTAGCTCCTTCTTTCAATGATTATTATATCTGCAGCTATTTGGGAATGATTTCATTGTATTTTTCACAGGATTTTGACGGGAAAAGACCTTAGTGATTTACCTAGTTCAGATGGTCTTAACCTGGGGTCCAATAGAGCCCTTGGGGATCTGTGAATAGATTTCAGGGGCGTTGTGAGTTTGTATGAGAGAAAAAGATGACATCTTTATTTTCATTAACCTCTAATTGAAATTTAGCATTTTCTTCAATTATCTAAAAACATTACTCAGAGAAGGGGCTCGTTAAGTTTCATTAGAATGCTGATGGGCCCAGAACACACAAAAATATCAAGAACCTTTTCTCTGGTCCCAATCCCTTTCATTTTACAGATAGTTAAGTTGTTTGTGTAAGGTCACACAGGTAGGAACATTAGAAAAGTCAGGATTTGGATGCAGGTTCTCTGACTCCAAAGTCAGCACTCATTCTACTTCACCACATTGGGGAAGTCACCAAGTCAATCCAGATGTCCAGACTGCTAGTCAGCAAGTACCTCAAGCCAAACTATGGCTGGCTTATCTGAGAACCCACATTCCCTGAGATGTTTGGGATTTTCCACATCAATCTCTTCTCTGTCTCTCACCTGCTTTCCTTTGGAAATGAGAGAAGCCTATGTGATGCTTGGGCCTTTTTTTCCTACCCCTAGCAACATGTGCAGGATTGCAGCATAGCCAGGGACCTAGAAAGTCTAGTCATAAAGCTCTCTTGTTGCTGCATAAAGGAAACAACCTCTCTTCATGGTTAGGACTTGAAAAAAAATGTAGCCAGCCCCACTGTAGAGCAATTGAAGTCAGGCCAGGCCAAGAAATGCAGGTCTAATTTTCTTTTATATATATAAAAGACTTTTAAAAAATCTTTAAATTTGTTCTTCAAGAAGAAATAAATGTTTATTACACCCTTTGTATTGCTGTAAATTTGATTGACCAGATGTTTGTCAGATTTAATATAAGTTTTTTTAAAAAGTTGTTTTCTACATCTTGACTAAGGCCCTTTCTGGTGAGGAAGGAGCCTTTGCAGGAAACAATGAAATCATTTTTTACACCTTACAGATGCTGTAATTCCATTATGGATGGAGGTGTTTAAAATTCTTGGGGCTTTCTTGCTTTATTTTTTATGATATAAGTCATTCAGGAAGGAGAAAGCTGAGGCTAGAAAATATTTAAATGAGGGAACCCCAGGGGGGAACATTGGGGAGAGAAAGCAGAAAAAATATTGAAGCTTATTTAATATCCTTGGAATCATATTTTGAAGGGTTCCCCCATTTAGTGATGCTGCCACAACCAAGGCATTGGCTGCAGCAAAAACTTGACCCAAAGGACATTGAATGGTGCCTGTAGGGTCAGGCTCAAACCCCTGGGAATTGTTAAGATGAGGGATACAGGAATGGACCCTTTGTCATTTTACCAAGTGAAGCATGTTCCTTTCACACATTACAGGTGGTTACTGCTTTACACATTAGGAGTCTTCTGATTTTTTTAAAGTATATAAATTGAATCATATTCTAAATGTATTTTTGAAGCCACTATTTAAAGGAACTTGCAAATGAATTCTTTTGTAATGTAACTAATCATGGCCTAATCTAATTTTCAGCATCCACTATACACTGGTAATGCCAGGGAAAGCAATGGTTTGTATCCAACTTGGAAAGGTCTACTTGTCAAGTACAATATTTAGGACCTCATTAATGTAGCATTTTGAAAACTATATGTAGGCTCATGGCCCTACTTGTGTTCTTCATCAACTCCCACTCCCCACTCATGAGTCCCCTTTTCTATCAAATCCTATCAGACCAAACCAGAATGAAGCATAACTTCAAGATGAAATAATTTAATCAAATCAAGATAACGATGGAAATTGAAGATGTTGATTTGGGCAGCAGGCATTCTCAGAATCAATTCCTCTAAAGCTTTTACCCCAACTTGACTCCTGGGAGCCAACTAGCTAGCCTGGGTTCCTAATGAACTTTTGTTTCCCCAGATTAGAAGAAGGGGATGTGTCATTTACTTATAGAAAGTGGTAAGGAAATCTACTGCAGTTTTGGGTGTCCTTGTACTTCTGGAAACTCTAGGTGTTCCACATTGCCACTTCACCAATCATGCCCCACCACCATGCTGAATTGCCTGGCCTTGCCTTTTCACCTACATCCCCAAGACCCAGATTGAACCAGGCTTCTTTTTCTTTCTTTATAAAAAGTACATTTTATTGATATTTCTTATTTTTACATCACTTACATTCCTACCATATCTCTTACTCATTTCTTCCAGACGTCTATCCCTTATTCATCTCCTAATCAGCCATCATCCTCAACTCTTGCCTTTGTAATAGGGGAATTCATATTCTTATTGATGCTTGGTCTAACTCTTCAACCTTCCAATTCCTTTGACTTCTTAAATCCTATAACATAATCTACCATACCACCTAAGACACACACTAGAAATTGCCATTCCCTATGAAGATTCCAATTCCCTAATTGGTAATCTTAATATAGCATTCAGTTATTATTGTTTCATTAGTGTTGTTTCATTGACATTATTATATTTATTATGTAATTAGATTTCCTAGTTCTATTTCCTTCACTTTGCATAAGCTCATAGAGGTCTTCCTATGATTTTTTTAATATTCATCATATTAATGGTTTATCATAACATAGTAATATTTCATTATTTTCATGTGTTACCATTTATTTAACCATTCCCAAATAGATATTTGCTTTATTTCCAATTTTGTTTTGTTTTGTGACCACAAAATTGCTGCTATAAGTATTTTTGTGCATAATATTTTTGGTATTAACCTGCTTGGGTCATTTGTATAGCAGTGGAATCTCTGGGTTAAAAGTATGAACATTTTAGTAATTTTATTTGAATTAATTCAAAATTGTTTTCCAAAATGGTTCCATAAATTAATAGCTCTACTGACAATGCATTAGTGTCCCTCCAATATTCCATTAATAATCAATTAATAAACATTTATTAAGCTCCTGCTAAGTGCTAGGGATGCAAAAAAAAAGGCAAAAGAAAGTACCTGCCCTCAAAGAGCTTATAGTCTAATGAAAGAGATGTCATGTGAGCAAATATGTAAACACAAGTTACATACAGGATAAATAAGACATAATTAAAAGAGAGAAGGCACTAGAATTAAGTAAGGTTAGGGAAGGCTTCCTGTAGAAGGTGAGAGTTAGTTGAGCCTTAAAGGAAGTCACAGAATTGGGAGGGAAAGTATTCCAGGCATAGGAGATAGCCAGAGAGAATGCCGGGAGCTAAGAGATGGAATGTCTTGTTTGGGGAATAGCCAAAAGGTCAGTGCCGCTGGATCAAAGAATATGTGACAAAAACTAGGCACCATTGATATTCTAGAGGTTTTTGTACCTTCAAAAGAATTTCATTACTAATTGTCTAATCCATAAAGTACTACTTTGGTAGTTTGATTGATGTTAATCAAATTATGGCACCGAATCTATAGGTTAATTTTGATAGAATTGTGCTTTTTTGATAGTGTTATCTATTGGCATGGCTTAGTGCATGAACACTGAGTATTTGTTCAGTTTAAGAGTATATGGTAATTTTAACTATGTAGATATCGAGTGTGGTTTGATATATTGATTCCCAGAAGTTATTTTAAATGGAATTTCCCTTTCTATGGTCATCTCCTAGATTTAGTTCATACAATATAGTGTTGATTTATTTTTTGTGCAACTATTTTGTTGCCTACAATTTTATTAAAGGTATTGTCTCAATGAGTCCCTAATATTTTCTTAATAGTATTTAAATTTTTTCCAGTTACATGTAAAGACAAATTTTGACAGTCACTTATATTGAATAAATTTAAATTGAATAAAATTGAGTTTCCAATTTTCTCCCTCCCTTTCTTATCTTCCCCATCCCTAATATGGTAAGCAATTTGATATAGGATAATATTTTCTAAGTGAACTGAATATCATCAGCAACTAGCTTTGTCTCTTTGCATATTTTTATGTCTTATTATGATTTCTAGAACTATATTCAATTAACAATAGAAAGGAAATTAACCTTTTTTTAAAGTACCTACTATGTCTCAGTCAATGAGCTAAGTCAATGTTATTTTATTTGATCCTCACAACAACCCTGGGAAGTAGGTACTATTATTATCTTCATTTTACATTTAAGGACACTGAGGAAGATAGAGACCAAGTTACTTGTTCAGGTTCACATAGCTAGTCACTGTCTTGAGGCCAGATTTATACTCAGGTCTTTCTGACTCTAAGCTCTGTACCCTGTCCATTGTATTACCTTCCTCTCAGGGTTAAGGGAGCACCCTTGCTTTGCTCTTGATTCTTATATTTATTGGGAAAGTTTCTAGTGTTTTCTCACTGCATATAATGCTCCCTTTTAGTTTGAACAACCTACCTTTTAACATACTTTAAAAAAACCTTCTGAACTTTCTCATTACTGTTGAGGACACCAAAATCTTTCCAAATACCTAAGTTTAAAATTTCATGTCAATCTTGATTCTTCTCTTATTCATTTCACATATTTAATTTGTATCTAATCTTGTCATTTCTACCTTTACAACATTTATTATTTATGTCTCCCTTCTATCCACTCACACAACTATCACCTTAGCAGAGGCCCTTCTCACCTCTTACCAGGATTGTTGTAACAGCCCTCTAATTGATCTCCCTGTCTCAGGTTTCCCGCAATTCTAATTTATTCACCATTCACATTATTTTCCTAAAGTGCAGAAGTATATAGATATCACCCTTCTAAATAACAAACTTCAGTGACTTTGTATTACAACCTGATCCCATCTATATCTTTCCAATATTCTTAAATTCTGTACCTCTCCATACATTCTATGATTCAACGGTACTGGTCTGTTTGCAATTCCTTGCATATAACACTCCATCTCCAGACACCATATATTTGTACTGCCAATTTCACATCGTCTGAAATGTTTTTCCTCCCTACCCATAGCTCTTAGATTTCCTGGTTCCCTTTAAGGTTCAGATCAATCCCTATATCCTTTGGAAAGCCTTTCCTGGATGCTTCCAGTTTACTAGTTCACTTTCTTCTAATCTACTAATCTTTCATCTCCTCTCTCTGTGAGTGCTCACACATACATATAAGCATGCCTATATTTTTTCTCCTTTAAAATGTGATTTCCTTAAGGGTAGGAGCTATCTTTATTTCTATTTCTTTAGTGCTTTACAGTGTGGGAGAGTAAGTCCTTAATGAATACTTGTTGATTAATTATTGGCATTATGAAATGTAATTTTTGCATTGTCTCATGGCATGATTCAACCTCTGTCTTTTTAGATTCATATGATTCACATTAAATTTTATTATAGTCTATCATTTTGATTCTATGTATGTCTTTACTTTTGAAATGTTTCTCATAAACAATATATGAGAGATTTAAAAAATAGTTCTATTTTCATTGGATTGTTCTGTGAGGTTTGGATTCAGTCAAAGGGCTGCACTTGAGGACCAAGATGGTCATATGTGGCCTGAGGCAGCAGGTTCCCCACCCCTGGGTCCATTCACATTTAAAGCTATGAGAATAAGGTTTAGTATTCCTCTACTTGTGTTTTAAAAAAGATTTTAAAATTTCTTCCCCTTTAAAGTAAATTGTTTGTCACAATGATTTATTTTGATTAAATTACTTTGATATAACCTTATTCCCTCAGGTTCTTTTCTTCCCACAATCCCCAAGCAGATTTGTCAAGTCTTCCCTTTATTTGGGAATTATACTTTAGTTAATTTCCTTTTCTTCCCCTTATTTAGATATCTTTTTCTTTTCCTCTTTTTTCTCTTCCTTTCCCCCTTTTTAATTAAGTGGTGAGTTAAAAACTTTTCCTTTTCTCATCTCTTCCAATATATTTTGTTTGTTAGGTTTTTTTAATGTGTCTTTTTCTAAGAAGAATTTTTTTTTGTTTTGTCTTTCCTCTTTTGTCTCTTCATAAATTTTATTCTCCAATTCATTAGAGGTTTTAGTCAGGGTTCTATGAACATGCTTTTTAGAAATACATATATTTTTGATAACTGTACTTCAATATAATAGGTTTCTTTATAATAATATGTACTTTATTTTATACATTTAAAAACATGATTCTGAGAATGGCTCCATGGGCTTCAACATACTTCCAGAGGCGGGTCATGACACAAAAATTGTTAAACATTTCTTGCCTATTTTATCATTTATTCCTTCACTAATCATATTGTATTCCTCATGGAGTTAAAACTTTGAAGTACTGGATTTGAGCTCCTTTTTCTACCCAGTTTCTATGATGCTGCCTTAAAAGATCTTGCCTTATCTTCTCTTTTTTGTTGTTATTGAATCTAAATATTTAGAAATATTTCATTAATGAGCTAAGTCATTTGGATAGAAGCACTTCCTCATGGTAGAAATTAACCTGTGTTCCAAATTGTGTGGTCTAATTCTATTCCCTCTTCTCCATAACATCATTATCCTTCCCATTGGCTATTACATCTCATATCTATGTCTTTTCCTGCTGCCTTCTTACGGGTGCCAGCTTCCCCTAAGAACTAAGATTTCCCTACTATGACAGAATGACAGTCATGAGACACAACACTTTTCTTAGAGGAAGTGGTCTCTAAATATATTGACATCCTTCAGATTAACCTCCTAATTTTCAAGTTTTGTTTTAATACTTTTCATGTTAAAATTTTAATGTAATATTTTTATTGCATGGCATCTATGCTTTAACAATGAAATGATTTTAAAATAAATGATGAGTATCCACTTTAAATTCTGTGTAATTAACACAATTTTTGATACATATGAGTCATTCATTCCCAATAATTATATCAATAGCAATCTTTTCCCTTTAAAACAATGCATTGCAATAATTTGTAGCAGTAGTAATAGTAGTAGTAGTAGGAATAGTAGTAGCAGTAGTAATAGTAGTAGTAGTAGTAATAGTAGTAGCAGTAGTAATAGTAGCAGTAGTAGTAGGAATAGTAGTAAGTTGACACAGAATTTTTTCATTATTCTTCCTTGGCATCATGGTTCAGTCTTAATTTCAATTTATGGCAAAATTAATATATAATAATAAATTATTTTTCAATAAATATGGCATATCATGGAGTTGATATCTTTTTTCTTTTTTTAAAACAAGTTAATATGTTCCTACCAATACTACCACCCAATTGAATAAATTTTTTAAAAGAAGAAAAGAAAACCCTTAATGCCTAGATACATAGTCTGACAAAATAAGTTCCCACATTGGGTGTGCCTGGAAAATCTGTCTTTTTGCATTTTAAGTTCATCATCTCTCTGTCAGGGGGTAAGTGGTAGGTGGGTTCCAACTTCGTTTGAGGGAGGTTTGTGGTTGATTGCTTGGAGTTCTAATGGTTTTAAGGTGATTTTTCTCTGTTATGTTATCATTGTATTAACTGTTCTCCTAGCTCTACGTCAGTTCATAGAGATTTTCCAAGTTTACTTGGAAACTGTTCATATAATTATTTTCTGTGGCAAATTACATTCATATGCTAGTTTGTTTAGCCATCTCCCAATAGGAAGGTACCAGGCTTAATTTACCATTTGGAACTACTATAAAAAGAAGTGCTTTTTTTGTACATATATTTCCTTTTTCTCTTCAAAAAAATATCTGTGGAGTATAGGCCTGGCCTAGTATGGCTGAGTCAAAGGGCATACATAGATTAGCAACTTAATGATCGCAGTTCCAAATTCCTTTCTGGTGTGATTGGACCAATTCACAACTCCATCAATAAAGGAGTGCCTCCTTTGTCTTTGTTCATCTTTGCGAAATGGTAGTGGGGGATACCTCAAAATTGATTTAATCTTCATTTCTTTGATTATTAGTGATTAAGAAAAATTTTTCCCACATGCTTGTTGAAAGCCTGGATTTATTGCTTTGAAAACTGCCTGTTCATATTCTTTGACCATTTATTGATTGGGGAATGACTCTTTTTTTTTTAAATTTTAATTTATTTTCTTGGTTACATCATTCATTTCCACAAGGTTTTGAGTTACAAATTTTCTCCCCTTTTTGTCCCTACCCCCCAGCCCAGAACATTGATCACACTGTAAGACCCCTCCCACAATCTGTTC
>JAQQSW010001700.1:0-16539 GCA_028646575.1 Pseudocheirus occidentalis
GGAGAAAGACTTCAGCAGCATGAAGAAGTACTGCCAGGTGATCCGTGTTATTGCCCACACCCAGATGCGCCTGCTCCCTCTGAGGCAGAAGAAGTCTCACCTCATGGAGATACAGGTGAATGGTGGCAGCGTAGCAGAGAAGCTGGACTGGGCCCATGAGAAACTGGAGCAGCAGGTGCCTGTGTCCACTGTGTTTGGGCAGGACGAGATGATTGACGTCATTGGAGTGACCAAGGGGAAGGGTTACAAAGGTGTCACTAGCCGTTGGCACACAAAAAAACTGCCCCGAAAAACTCACCGAGGTCTGCGTAAGATGGCATGTATTGGAGCTTGGCATCCTGCCCATGTGGCCTTCTCTGTGGCTCGTGCTGGTCAGGAGGGCTACCACCATCGCACTGAGATCAACAAAAAGATCTATAAGATTGGCCAGGGCTTCCAGATCAAGGATGGCAAGCTGATCAAGAACAACGCGTCCACTGATTATGATCTGTCTGACAAGAGCATCAACCCTCTGGGAGGCTTTGTCCACTATGGTGAAGTGACCAATGACTTCATAATGCTGAAAGGCTGTGTAGTTGGGACCAAGAAGCGCGTCCTCACCCTGCGCAAGTCTCTTCTGGTACAGACCAAATGTCGCGCCCTGGAGAAGATTGACCTGAAGTTCATTGACACCACCTCCAAATTTGGTCACGGTCGGTTCCAGACTGTGGAGGAGAAGAAAGCTTTCATGGGACCACTCAAAAAAGACCGTGTCATGAAAGAAGAAACTGCCTAATGTTTGCAGAACAACGTGGAGCTGGTGGACTTGTAATAAATTTTTCAGAACTGTCAAAAAAAATATGCAACCAGAAGAAGACAACAAAGTCAAATCAAAAGCCTCCAAGAAAAATATGAATTAGTCACAGGTCATGGAAGAGATCAAAAAAAATTTTGAAAATCAAATAAGAAAAGTAGAGGAAAAATTGGAAAAAGAAACGGGAGCAATGCAAGAAAACAGGACCAAAAATTAATTTTTGCATTTTAATGCCATTTTATGTGTAATATCCTCAATTGACTTTTGAACACTATTCATGGCACCAGTAGCAACTATGAATATACCAACATAGTTCTGAACTGCAAAATATAAAAGATTCCATGTAGAAGACAGAAACAAAACATTTATTCAGACACCAGAAAGCCAAATCCCAACACCGGATAACCAAATCCATCATAGCAATAAAGAAGTTAATGCATCATGACACAGCAGGAAGCAACACCATATTTATATAGCTGTTTCCTTGCCTGCCAAATTGATCATAGCAACAAAGAAATTTATACACACTCACCAGCCTAGCTGTCTCCTTACCTGCATTTTTTCTCCTCCCTCCATCTAAATTTTCTGACTCCCAGCTTCCTCTGGATTCTGTTCCACCCATTCAGCAAGCTCCCCCCTCCAGAGGTTGCATGTGTAATGTAATGTAATGTAATGTAATATTCAGCCTATTAAGGGGCAGGGAAGATCTTCAAATTCCCATTCCCATTATAAGTGCTTATCACATCTTTGCTCTATTATACCATTGCCCCCTTTGATGAAAAGATATAACTCCTTATCTATATCTGCTTCTCTACACACACACACACACACACACAAATATACATATATATATACACACACAACATCTAGAAAAGAGATGATACTGTGAAGACCTGTTTACTTAGGATAGGAACTCAACTATAAAACAGGAAAAAAACATGAAGATAATTCATACTTGAATCCCATTAGAGTAACTCAGAGATGTTTGAGTATTACAACAATGAGATTTATCAAAAAACAAAACTTTTATAGTTTACCTGCCCTGGTTACAGAAATTTTTTATGAAAGGAAAAAAGTGGTGAGACAGGTTTCAGCAATATTAAAACTGTCCCTTCAAGACTGACTGACCTGACAGAAGCATAATAGGAGATAACTTGGTTAGCTCTGTTTGATTCCAGGTAGGAATCATAGTCCACCTTTATTTTGGAATAACCCATTATGTAGCAAAGTTCTAAGTTATTCTCATGTTATCATAGTCAGGCTTAGAATTAACCAGTTGGGAAAATTTCCTGTTCAGAAAGAAAATAACACAGTGGAAAACTGGGTCAAGAAACACTTTATCAGACTTCTCTTGTGGTTGCTTCTGTCTGAGTACTTGAATGCTTACATAAATTTATAACTTAAAAGTCCACTTTATTAAGGCAAATGAGCCTACTGGACCCAAACCAGCAGTCCAATACCATGCTGAGGCTTACCTAGTCAAGAACTGTATTTGGCTCCGTGGGGACCAAATGAGAAATGTAAAATAGAGATAACAGGCCTTTCCCATACAATTCACAGGTGAAAAGGTAGGGAGAGAGAATTTTTTAAGTAGTTAATTTTGTACAATTGCATTATCAGCTATTTTAGCTCTGCAGCCAATTAAGAGACTCTTTGGCATTTCCCACTGCAAACCCTTCAGTCATGCATAACTGAAAGCAGTTCCCCAAACTTTCCACATGGTTGACTGCAAGGAAGAAGAGATTATTTGCACATGCTTTGAACAATCAACCCAGAAGGACAGATCCATGGTAATCCAAGTAATTCCCAGTGGAATCTCAATAAATCTCAGTCTCAAAGCCCATTGGCACTCTCTCATCATGGTAGAGATGAATTGGCAAGAGTGGAAAGCAGGGCATTCTTTTCCCCTAATGAGAGAGTCCCATAACAATGGGCTTTGGAACTGGAGTTACACCAAAAGCAATGGTGCGGGGAGGCAGAAGGTGGAGGGGGAGCCTATGATTAATCATGTAATTGTAAACAGAATCACGTGCAAGGAACAGCACTAAGACTAGTGTGAGAAGGTATAAGAAGACTATAAAAGAAAAAAACATCATGTTGTGAAGGGCTTTAAAAGCCAAAAAGAGGCTTTTATATTTGGTCCTAAAGGTTGTGGAGAACCACTGGAGTTTTTTGAATGAGGGAAGGACACAGTCAGAGTTATGGTTGGGACAATTTAGCAGCTACATTGAGGAGTGGGAAAACATTTATATCAGGAAGACCAACCAGAATGCTACTGCAGTCCTCCAGGAATGAAGTAATAGGGACCTGCAGAGATTCTTTTTGTTTCCTAGCTTTGGGAAGTGGCTAACATCTATTAAACTTATTATTTACTCATTCACTATTTTTGGTGTCAGCATCTTATTTAAATAATTCATATTGAAGTTGCCTCAAATGAATGTCATGTCTTTTAATTTTATTTCTTTTTCCTTAAAGTTCTTATTGCAGAGGGTAGAAAAAAGATGGTAGAACTCAAGCAGTAACTTATCTGAGCTCCTCAGTGAATTCCATCACTAACCTTTACAAAGTGAATCTGAACGGATTTTAGAGTGACAGAATCCATTGGGAGATGGAGCATGTCAGATTCCCAGTACAGGAAAGCGCTCATATAGGACTGGGCAGGGGGACCTGAGAGCAGAACACAGTGGAGCAAGAATGAGCCCTGGCTACAAGAAAAAAAATTGAAACAAGGGGATACAGACAGGGTAAGGGTAAAAGACTGGAGTAGAATATATTAAGCTTCAGCTAAAGTAAAAAAAAAAAACAGGGGCAGCCATCCTTATCTCAGATAAAGCAAAAGCAAAAATAGATCTAATTAAGAGATAAGGAAAGAAACTATCCTGCTAAAAGGCACCATTGAGAATGAAGCAATAATATACATGCACCAAGCAGTATAGCATCCAGATTCCTAGAGAAGTTAAGGGAATTAGAGGAAGAAATACAGAGCAAAACTATGCTAGTGGGAGACCTCAGTCTCCCCCTTTCTGAACTTGATAAATCTAACCTCAAAATAAATTAGAAAGAAGTTAAGGAGGTGAACAGAATTTTAGAGAATTTAGATATGATAGACCTCTGGAGAAAATTGAATGGGGATAAAACGGAATATACCTTCTTCTCAGCAGTACATGGCATACAAATCTCACAATTAAGTGAGGAAAGGCAAAAATATTAAATGCATCCTTCTCAGATGATGATGCAATAAAAATTATATGAAATAAAGGACCATGGAAATATAGACTAAAAACTCATTGAAAATGAAATAATTTAATCTTAAAGAATGAGTGGGTCAAACAAGAAATTATAGAAACAATCAATAACTTTGTTGAAGAGAAGGACAATAATGAGACAACATACCAAAAGTTGTGTGATGCAGCAAAAGTATTTCCTAGGGGAAATTTTATATCCCTAAATGCATACAGGAATAAAATAGAGGAAATGAAGTTTAGTAAATTGGACATGCAACTGAAAAAGCTAGAGAAAGAAAAAAATGAAAAATACCCAATGAAAGACTAAGTTAGAAATAATGAAAACCAAAGGAGAGATTAATAAAATTGAAATGAAGAAAACTTGAATTAATAAATAAAACCAAGACCTGGTTTTATGAAAAAATAAAATTGACACACCTTTAATCAACATGATAAAAAAAGAAGAAAACCAAATTATGAGTATCAAAAATGAAAAGGGTGAATCTACCTCCAATGAAGAGGAAATTAAAACAATAATTAGTACCTTTTTGCCCAAATGTATATATATAAATTTGACAACCTTAGTGAAATGGATGAATATTTACAAAAATATAAATTGCCCAGATTAACTGAAGGGGAAGCAAATTATTTACATAATCCCATCTCAGAAAAAGAAATTGAACAAGCCATCAATAAACTCCCTAGGAAAAAAATCCCCAGGGCCAGATGGATTTACTAGTGAATTCTATCAAACATAAAGAGCAATTTATTCCAATACTTTACAGACTATTTGGGAAAATTGGGGGAAAAGAAGACTTACCAAATTCTTTTTATGATGCAAATGTGGTAGTGATACTTAAATCAGGAAGAGACAAAACAGAGAAAGAAAATTATAGTCCAATTTCCCTCATGAATATAGATGCAACTATTTTTAATAAAATACAAGCAAAAAGACTACAGTAACTTTTCAAGAGAATAATATGCTTTGATCAGATACGATTTATTCCAGGCATGCAGTGACAGTCCAATATTAGGAAAATTATAAGTATAATTGATTACATCAACAACAAAGTTAGCAGAAACTATATGATTATCTCAATAGAAGCAGAAAAGGCTGTTGACAAAATAAAACACCCATTCCCATTAAAAACACTAGAAATGGGGTTGTTAGGTGGCTCAGTGAATAGAGCACAGGTCCTGGTGTCAGGAGGACCTGAGTTCAAATCCAGCCTCAGACACTTAAGACAAAAAAAAAACTAGCCATGTGACTTTGGGTAAGTCACTTAACCCCATTGCCCTCCAAAAAGCAAAAAACTAAAACAAAAAAACACTAGAAATTATAAGAGTAAATAAAATTTTCCTTAAAGTAATAAGTAGCATCTATCTAAAATGATCACTAAGTATTATATGTAAGGGGGATAAGTTAAAAGCATTTCCAGTAAGATCAGGGGTGAAACAAGGATTTCCACTATCACCCATCTTATTTAATTTGATACTAGAAATGTTACCAGTGGCAATAAGAGAAGTAAAAGAAACTGAAGGAATCAAATTAGACAAAACTATTAAGCTATTACTCTTTGCAGATGATATGATGACATACTTAGAAGATCCTAAAAAATCAAGTAAAATACTACTTGACATAAAAAATTTTGCAAAGTAGCAGGATATAAAATAAACTCACATAAGTCCTCAGCATTCCTATAATATTTCCAATGAAGTCTAACAGCAAGAGGTAGTAAGAGAAAACCCATTTAAAATTACTGTAGACATTATAAAATATTTGGGAATCTATCTGCCAAAACATACCCAGGATGTATATGAACACAACTACGAAACACTTTTTCACACAAATACAGCCAGATCTAACTAATTGGAAAAACATCAGTTGCTCATGACTGGGTTGAGCTAATGTAATAAAAATGACCATTTTACCTAAACCTAACTACATATATATAGTGACATACCAATAAATCTACCAAAAATTACTTCATAGAGTTAGAAAAAAAAACAACAGAATTCATTGGGAAGAACAAAAGGTGCAGAACAGCAAGGGAATTAATGAAAAGAAATGCTAGGGAAAGTGGCCTAGCCATGCCAGATTTCAATCTGTATTATAAAGTAGCAGTCATCAAAGTACTGGCTGAGGAACAGAGTAGTGGATCAATGGAACAGAGTGTGTACATGAGATTCAGCAGTCAATGAGCATAGTAATCTACTGTTTGAGAAAGCCAAAGATCCCACTTTTGGGGATAAAAATACACTATTTGACAAAAAAGTGCTGGGAAATCTGGAATATATCTGGAATATAGTATGCAGAAACTGGGAATAGACCAATATCTAACAACATATACCAACATCAAGTCAGAATGTGTGCATGATCTAGGTCAATACTGTAAGCAGTCTGAGAGAGCAAGGAATAGTTTATCTGTCAGATTCATGGAAAAGCAAAGATTTTTATGACCCAATAGGAGTTAGAGAGCATTATAAAATGCCAAATAAATAATTTTTATTACATTAAAATGAAAAGTTTCTGTACAAAGTCACCAAGATTAAGAGAGAAGTGGAAAATTGGGAAAGAAATTTTACAACCAGTGTCTCTGATAAAGGCCTCATTTCTAAAATATACAGAGAACAGAGTCAAATTTATAAGAATACAAGTTATTCTTCAACTGATAAATGGTCAAAGGACATGAAGAGGCGGTTTTCAGAAGATGAAATTAAAGATATCTTTAAGCATATGAAAAAATGCTCTAAATCATTATTGAATAGAGAAAAGCAAATCAAAACAATTCTGAGGTACCGCATTTCACCAGATTTGTTAAGATGAAAAAAAAACAGGAAAATTACAATTGCTGAAAAGTATGTGGAAAAATTGGAACACTAATGCATTGTTTGTGGAGTTGTGAACTGATCCAACCATTCCAGAGAGCATTCTGGAATTATACCCAAAGGGTTATAAATAAGTGTATACTCTTTTACCCAGCAATACTACTTCTAAGGTTGTATCCCAAAGATATCACAGAAGTGGGAAGAGGACATGTAAGTACAAAAATATTTTTAGAAGCTCTTTTTTTGTGGTCGCAAAGAATTGGAAATTAAGGGGATGGCCATCAATTGGGGAATGGTTGAACAAATTGTGGTATATGAACGTAATGGAATACTGTTGTACTGTAAGAAATGAGGAGCATATGGACTTCATAATAACCTGTAGAGATTTCTATAAACTGATGCTGAGTGAGAAGAGCAGAACCAGGAGAAATCAGTACACAATTCCAGACACTATGTACGTGTGACAACTAACTTTGACAGACTGGGCCTCTCTCAGCAATGTAAGGTTATAAGACAACTCAAAAAGACTCATGATGGAAAGAGATATCTACTTCCAGAGAAAGAACTACAGAGTTTGAATGCAGATTGATGTGGGTAGTGGTTTAGGAATATACTTGAGCACCTTGGAGAGGACCCTGGAGCCCTGGAGCACCGCTCAGGCAACCGTGGTTGTTGGTAAGACACCCATGCTCCCAGGCCTCCGAGATCGCTGGTACCTTCTGACCCTCCCTTCGCCCCGCTCTCCTAGGTGGGGTCTCTGGAGATGGCCACATAAGAGCTTCCTTGTTCATCATAGGCAGTTAGAATTAAGAGCTTCCTTGTTCCTCATAGGCAGTTAGAATTAAGGTTTGAGGAAGTACCAGATTATATAAGCAATGAAAGCAAAGGAAACGTTGAAGTTGGCACCCGACCCTGTGTCCCTGTGGTTCTTCCTGCGGCCTCTCCCTGCTGTCCAGTGTCCGGAAAGACCCCGAGTGCAACAGATCGAAGCACACTACTTGTTCTCTTTTTCTTGTTTTGTTTTTGTTTCCTCTTTACATTGTTCATTCCATTGGTTACAATCTTTCTTTACAACCTGACTAATGTTTAATGTGAAGGTGTCTGTAGATCTACATTTGACTGCATGCCATCATGAGGTGGGGGGAGGGAGAGAAAATTTGAAACTCAAGGGATTGTGGAACTGAATGTTTGCAAACTATAAGTAAATAAATAATTTAATTTTTTAAAAGTTCTTATTGCTTTTGATCTTTGCTATTACAATTTGGTGATTTTACCATACACATATTCTTGATGCAAAATGAATTCCAAATCAGTAACCAATTATTTCTTATCTGTTTAAACATAATCAATTTCATTTTTGGCCATTGTTTTGCCCTCACTATGTACAATTTTTCTTGGTCTTCTAGGAGAAAGTATTTGGAATATATCAGTGTGAACCTTCAATACTGTCTACAAATCTTTGACTTTTTTTCTGTTTCTTATTCTTGAATCACGTATTCAACATTTTTTGCCTTCCTATCCAAACAATTTCTGTCTTATTCTCAGTAATAGATGTTAGTAAATGTGCTCTAATAATGTTAATTGGAATTTTTTTCCAATTATTTGTTATGAGCACTTCAACATGAGCTAGCCAAATGTATGAAATGATGCAGAATTTTCAAGATTATATGGTTACAGCCATACAACAGAAGCACCTCCCATAACTCTTTTATTTTCCTCTCAAAGGATGACCTATGTCCCATCCTTCTACATAGCTGTAACTGTCTTTTGTCTTCTGATTTCATTCATAATAAGAATGTCAAACCTGATACAATGTAATTCCATTAGCATTATGTTAGCTTAGTTATTAGACAAGCATCTTATTAAGAGTACCTATAATGTCCTGGTTTGGTTGTTCCTATTCTCAAAGAGGACAAAAATAACATCACTATGCTATTTCCGCATGTCTGACAGTGGCTGAACAGATCAATATGAGCTCAGAACATTCTACCACAGGTCAAGCACAAATGTTTCTTCTGAACTATTTCAGTTCTACTTTGCTCATAGAACACAGCACCTTCTCTGATGTGTGCATGTCCTGCTAGCAGTTCCTGTGCCAATGTCTCCCATGTTACACAATCAATTCCAAAGTTCTTATGAAAGAGACTGTCCTTATATCACTTCTTCTGACCACCATGTGAATGCTTGACCTCTGTAAGTTTTCTGTAAAATAGTCCTTTTGGCATGCATACATTTTACATTCAAAGAACTTGGCCAGCGCATCAGGAGGCAGGGTTCAAATGCTTTGCAGTTTAGATGGAGAAAGGACCTTGGTATCTTATCCTGCCAAGTGATCTTCAGAATCTTCTAAACTTTAGAAGATTCAAATGGAAGCAATTCAATTTATTGTTAAGAAAATGGTATGCTGTCTAGGTTTCCCAGGCATACAGCAATGAGGTCAGCACAATGGCTCAGTAGACCATCAGTTTGTTAGTGAGTCTTATATTTTTTATCTCCAATATTTTCCTTCAGAGACTCCCAAACACTGAGCTGGCTCTGACAATATTTTATTGTACATCTATATTGTATTTTGTATTGTATTGCTCTGGCAATACGATCCATGACCTCATTACCAATGTGTACATCCTTAAGAGTATACTACCAATGTAAGCGAACTTATCCACAGCATTCAAAATGTCTCCATTTGCTGTAACAAATGGTTCCACATATGCATGATGTGGTGCTGGCAGATGGAGTACCTGTGTTTTCTTGGTGTTAATTGTTAGGCCAAAATTAGCACAAGCAGTAGAGAATTAATCTATACTTCATCTAAACTTCAGAAGCTGCACTGAGTGCACAATCATCTGCAAATAGAAAATCATGCACCAACACTCCCTCCACTTTGGTCTTGGTTTATAGCCTTTTTGAACTGAAGAATTTACCATTGGACATAATATATCAAAAGCAAAAGAACTGGGACTATGGCTGAAATATCATACCCTGAAAAGTAAAATATTATCCTGAATGGAAAAAAGTGGACATTTAATAAACTCTCAGACTTTCAAGACTTTAAAAAAAATCCTGAACTTAATGGAAGAAACTGCATGAACCAAGAAAAATATAAGGCATATACTAAAGACTGATTATAAAAGATTCAAAAGTATAGACTGTTTATTTTTTAAATTTGTAAAATGCAAAATGTATCTCTAAGATTCTTATTAATAATTAGGTAGCTCATAAGACAGATTGGGGTAAATCTGAGTATGGTATGAATTTAAAACAATTTAGTAACAGCTAAAAAGTAATTATTTTATACAAATAAGATGCAGAAGAATCAACACAGAGAAATTAGATGGGGGAGGAAGGCTGGTAGTTCTGGTAACCTATTTTCAATGGAAATAGGTTTAAAAGGGAACAACATATACATTTATAAGAATATAAAAGTCTTCTAAATTGAGAAGAAATAAAATGGTAGAGGGAACTGTACAAGACAAGGGAGGGATCTTTTGAGGGGAAGATGAGGGAAGAGGTTGTAATGCCAAGCACGAGCAGCTTTCTAGAGGACTGATGCTGTGAACAACTTTCAGGGTTCAGAGTACACAGCATAGTGAACTCTCCATTTATTTGAACAGTAAATTAAAGCAAAATATTCACAGAAAATAAAAATACAGCATTCACCATGTCACAACTCAACAGCTTAACACTAGAATGGCCACATAGTTTTCACCAAAGTGGTCACATACTTTAAAACAAAGTACATTCATTTAGTAATTCAATCATTTATTAAGTCTTCAATTCAATCACAAAGTACAAAGGTTAAAGTTCTCTTTTAAAGAAGGTGCATTCATTTAGTCAGTCACAAAGTGCACCCTTAGATCACACTGTCTTAATCCCTTTGATCAAAAAATCTTCCTTCTTAAGCAAAGTATATTCATTTAGACAGTCACAAAATATAAAGGCTATCCACCCCTAGGTCGCAAATAGGTTACAATATCATCAGTCAGCATTAAGTACCCAAGGAGAGGTCTTTTCATCTTCACCTGAGACAGTCTCAGATTCTATGGTTCCCCTTCTCACAGTTTCTGTTCCTGGGAAAATAAAGCTTATCAAAGCCACAATAACATTCATACACATTGTGGCATCCTCATCAATTCACTTTCTGCCTGTGAAATCAACCTAGACCCATTAACAAAGTCTGAAGCCTCTATCAACAAACAAATCTGATAAAGTAACATCAAAATGGAAAAATACCAGCACAACAGTAATGCCTCCTCAGTTTTCAGCAGCTCCAGGCAGCCCTTAGAAGTCCTGGGAAGCTCCAGTCATCCCTAACAAGTGCTGGGCAACTCCGACAAGTTTTTTCTCTCTTTCATCAATTCTGGCTCCTGGCTGCTCTTTCTCTCTCAGCATTCTCATTCCCAGCAGTTCTCTCTTGCTCTCCAGCAATACCTGCTCTACCTCCACGATGCTACTCCCAGAAGTTCTTCTGGACTCTCTCAGCTTGGGCTTTTTCTTATACACCACACCAGCTCTTCCCTGTTCAGTTCCCTCATCATGTCAACAAGTAAATCTCACTGTGGGATTCACAAGTTCTTGGTCTTAACACTTAATCAGAAATCAAGTGCTAAGTACCTGTTAGCTTACCTATACATGGGGATCTGAAAATTCTATTACCATTACAGAAGTAAAAGGGGGTATATAAGGGTCTTTAGATTTATGGGAATAGGAGGATAGAGAGAGGATATTTGGAGGGGGGTGGGACAGTAATAGGAGGTCAAGATAATGGGTAGAAGTAATATAGAGGAGGCAAGAGGGATAGGAAACAAGAGATATGCACAAACATAAAAACAAAGATCAGGAGTAAAGTATGTTTGGGAAAGTGTAAGTCTACATATGTATATATGCATTTATATATCTATAGCTACAGAGAAACATTTCAACTTTATTGCCTTTTGGGCAGGTGAGGGGAAGGAAGAAAAGAATAAAGTTAAAAATGCACAGCAGAGAACAAAAGAAAACTTACAAGGAAACAAAGAAAAGATAAACAATTCTCAATGCAATATATATTATTTATCATATAGTTTTTCTTGAAATAAAAAAAAATTATTGTTACATATTTCGAATCCTCTCATGTTCTGCTATGCACACGACATGACTTTGTATTTAAATTTCAACATTTAAGTTTATGATATGCTTTTGTTTCTTTTCTGTATTTTATATTTTTGTTCTGGCCTTTAAGTCTAAAATAAAAAAAAGAGTAAAAGAATTTACCATCAGTTCTACAGTTGTCCTTGATGCAATGTTCATCCTCACTGAAAACATTTGACAAAATGGCTGAAAACATCATGCTAAAAGGCATGGGAGCAAGCACACAGCCTTGTTTCACTACGTAGGTGACTGGGAAAGTACAAGAACATTGTCCTTATCCAGAACCTACTCAAGCATGCTGTCATGAAATTGACATACATGCTGCCGAGCTTCTTCAGGCAATCAAATTTTGACACAATTTTTCATAAGTCCTCATGACTGATAGTATCAAAGGCCTTGATCAGATCTACAAACATTGTGTACTGACCTTTGTTCTGCTCCTGACATTTCTTTTGGTATCGTCAGGCAGCAAATAGCAAATTGGCCATTTCTTTGCCCTTTCTAAAGCCACATTGGCTCTCAGGTAGATGACCACCTTCCAAGCGAAAGAAAGATCACCTTATTAAGGATGACTCTGGCAAGAATATTGCCAGCAAAGACTAAGAGAGACGTCCCCTTATGGTTGTTACACTATTTCCTTTACCTTTACAGAGACAGACAATGGAGGCATCCTTGAACTGCTGGGGAATAACCTCCTCTTGCCATACAATCTGGAAACTTTGTCAGCTTTTGTTTGAGCAATGGATCCACTATCTTCTAAATCTCCACTGGAATAGAATCAGCACCAGGTACTTTGCCACACCAAAGGATACTAATGGCATTCAAAATATCTTCTTCAGCTGGAACTTACGTTAGGGAGGGACTGACTTCAACCTTAAGTAGATGGTCAGTGAATGCCCAGAGCTGCAGAAAACTGAGGAGGCATTACTGTGGTGCTGGTATTTTTCTGTCTGGATGTTACTTTGTCATTTTTTTGTTGATAGAGGCCTCAGACTTTGTTATTGGGTCTAGGTTGATTTCACAGGATAAGGATTACATCCTTGTCAGTAACCAATGTGGTATCATCACCACTGAGTAGTTGAGATGAACCATACTTCTTTGGCACATAAATAGCCTTAAGGACATCATAAAAGCTATTTGGATTATTGGCATCAGCATAAAACTGAATTTCATTTGCCTTCTTACTGAGCCAGGAATCTTGCATCTTTCTAAATTTTTCCTGTACTTTACTTTTGGTGGAATTAAATGCTGCTTTCTTAGAGATGGAGAGACTATCCTGCTGGTAAACCCAATGGAATTCTTTTTCATTTAGCAGCTTCTGAATTTTCCCATCATTTTCATCAAATCAGTCTTGGTGTTTGCAAGTGTTCTGACCCAGATGATCAAATGCAATGCTACATATCAATCTCTGAAAGCTGCCCACTCTTTTTCTGCTTCATTGTTTCCAACTGAGCGTTGGCTCAACTTTCCCTCCAAGTTAGCAACAAACAAATCCCCCTCAGACAAGAGATCTAATCTGTTGACATTAATTATTCTGGTAGTCATTTTGCCGTGGGGACACTGCTTTTGTTGATTACAAATATTTAGCTTGGAGAGTATAAGCCTATGATTGGTCCAGCACTCTGCATGACACATCATCTTCATCAGTCTTATATGCTCTTTGTCTCTTTTCCTTACAATGATAGTCTATTAGATGCTGATGTTTGCTGCAAGAGTACATTACAAGTTTTATTTCTTGTAGGTAAATGGAAGACTGTTGTTGATGAGAAGGTCAAAAGATGCACAAGTCTTTGGTAGTAAGTAACCATAGCTTCTACTCTTTCCAGCTCTATTCCTCCCTAGGACTGGCTGCCCAGTCTGGTAGTCTCAGCCTGCTCTAGCATTAAAGTAAACCAGAATTATAAGTATGTCCTTTTATAGCACATTGATGATAAGGGTCTCAGGTCTTTATTAATTTTTTTCTTTGACCTCATCAGGGTTCATTATGGTGAGAGCACAGGCATGAATGATGTTGGCATGACATTTTCCTGCAAGTGGCAATTGTATTGTCATGAACCTGTTGCTCACTCATTTTGGTAGGCATACAAGCTTGTTGACTAAACTAGTCTTGATTGCAAAACCTATACCAGTGCTCACCTTGACTGCACCCTCTCCAGAAAAATGAGTATCCAGTTTCAACTTCAGTAAGCTGACCTTCATTTGCCAGCCTTGTTTCACTCAGAGATGTTATTTGAATAAATACCTGCTGAGTTCTCCTTCAACAAGCACTGTTCATTTCTCAAATTTATTGGATTTACTGTTGTCTATAAGTGTGTATATATTCCATGTGCTGATTGAGTGGAATTGTCTTTGTAAGATATTTTTTGCTTCAATCACAGACTGGGATTCCCTATCTGCTGTGGTAATCGGGGCAGTATTGTCTCCTTGACCTGGGACCTCTGGAATTTGGCTATAATATTCCTAGGAGTTTTCTTTTGGGGATCTTTTTTCAAGAGGAGATCAGTGAATTCTTTCAATTTCTGTTTTTCCTTCAGGTTCTAGAATATCAGGGCAATTTTGCTTGATAATTTCGTTAAAGATGTCTAGGCTCTTTTTTAAATCATGGCTTTCAAGCAGTCCAAAATTTTTTAAATTATCTTTCCTGGGCCTATTTTCCAGGTCAGTGGTTTTTCTACTGAGATATTTCATATTGCCTTCTATGTTTTCATTTGCTTGAATCTGTTTAATAGCATCTTGATTTCTCAGAAAGTCATTAGCCTCCAATTGCTCCAGTCTAATTTTGAAGGAGTTTATTCTCTTTGGTATGTTTTTGAAATTTCTTTTCCTTCTGGAAAATTCGGCTTTTTAAAGCATTCTTCTCCTCATTTGCTTTTTGGGCCTTTTTTGCCATTTGAATTAGTCTATTTTTCAAAGTGTTAATTTCTTCAGTGTATTTTTGGGTCTTCTTTAGCAGGCTGTTGACTCACTTTCATGATTTTCTTGCATCATTCTCATTTATCTTCTCAATATTTCCTCCACTTCTCTTATTTAATTTTCAAAATCCTTCTTGTGCTCCTCCATGGCCTGTAATCAGTTCGTATTTTTCTTGGAGGCTTTTGATGCAGGAGTTCTGACTTTGTTGTCTTCCTCCCACTCCATGCCTTTATCTTTTTTGTCCCCCCAAAAAGGATTCTATTGTTGGTTTGTGCTTCCTCAGCTTGCTCATATTGGCATCCAATTACTTGAATTTTGAGCTTTTTGTCACAGTAGAACTCTGCTTCCAGAATGGAGAGAACTATGTCCCAAATCATTGGAGTTTTTGCGGCTGCTGGAGCTATTAGATGGGTGCCCTCTCTACAGCCCCCACAAACCCTGTCTGTGGTCACACATCACAGGACCACAATCCCAAACTACAATCCAGATCCAAGCAGGTCAAAAGCATGAGTAATTGCCATCTGAATGGTTGCTTGATCCCCCTACAATCTTCAGACCAGTAACTCTGGAAGCAGCCACACAGCAGCATCTGTGTTGCTTCTCACTCCGGGGGTGGCAGCTGGACCAGACTATTCTATCTCTCCTTGGACTAAAAAAGTTTTGCACTGACCTTTTATTTTGTCTTTGGCATTTATGGATTGAGAAGTCTGGAAACTGCTACAGCTGCTGGTGATGTACTCTCCTGAAGGCTGCTCCAGCCATGGCTCATCAGGGCCACCCTGGGTCTAAAACTGTGGCTGCAATGGACCCTTCCTGCCAGCCCGTCAGGTTTCCTTCAGTGGGAGATTTGTTTCTCTCTGTCACTTTGTGGGTTCTATAGCTCTAAAGTTTGCTTAGAGTCGACTATTTTTTACCTGTATTGGAGGAGGTAGAAGGTGGAGCAGCATGAAAATACTGTTTCTGCTCTGCCATCTTGGCCCTGCCCCCTCTACATCATTCTTTATGGATAAAAATGAAAATGGACAGAGTAACCAAAGTTTTGTACAGTTGATTAGGAAACTCTAAACCATAGGGATTACTTAAATTAGATACTGAAGAAGAAAATAAATCATCATTTCAGTAAAATGTAAAGTCCTTGAGGTCAGGGATGATTTTCATTTTGTCTTTCCCCCTCTAGTACCTGGGACAGAAGCTTACATATAACATGTGCCTAATTGACTCAAAACAATCATTTTTTATAATTATGAAACATTTATATAGATGAATTTTAGGTGCTATAAAGAACAAGTTGAGCAAACAGATGGTAGACTTCTACCTCATGGCAACATCTTCCACTAAACTAGATTCAATTAAATTTTATTCAACTTGATTCAGCAAACATTGGTAAGGTTTGTATTGTGTTGGGTGCTAGAGAACAAAAAGATAAAAAAAATTTTATCTCTGATCTGAGGATGTTAGCATAATAGGTATGATAAAACTCATAAGCAAATATACATAGCATAGAGAAGAATATAAATCTGCTTTCAGAGATCCCAACAAATGTTATAATAAATTGAGAGAGACAGAGACAGAGAGCGAGACAGAGAGAGAGAGAGAGAGAGAGAGAGAGAGAGAGAGAGAGAGAGAGAGAGAGAGAGAGAGAGAGAGAGAGAG
>JAQQSW010001701.1:0-16529 GCA_028646575.1 Pseudocheirus occidentalis
CCAGAAAGATCAGAGTTTAAAAGGAGACTGAAGCAATGCATGCTATCATTCATTTCTATGTTTGGCTTTTGTTTCTCTTTTCTCACTGTTCACTCCATTGGCTACAATACCTATACAACCAGACTATTGTACAATGTGAAAGATTTTGCAGAACTTATACATGATTGTATGAAAAATCTGAAACTCAAGTGAGTCTAGAACTGAATCTTGTAACCTAAAAGTAAACAAACAAGTCAATAAGAAATGTTAAAAAGAAAACTGCCAAGATCTCTCAGAATCAAAAGGAAAAGTGAAAACAGAAAGAATCCACTGATCACTTCTTGAAAAGAACTCCAAAATGAAAACTTCTAGGAATATTACAGACAAAATCTGGAAAATCTGGATAGAACCCATAGTAGACAATTACTAAAATAAATAATTCATTCAGTAACTGCTTTATTAATTAAATTGTTAAAAAGTCAAAAAAAAAGAAAAAGAAAAGCCATCTAATATATCGTAGTGGGTCAGGCCAGGCTCAGGCCCATCCGATAGCTCAGGTCAAGAATGGAATAAAATGAAATATTTATGGAATATTTAGTGGTTAATAAAACAAGGTTTACTTCTCTGTGAAAAAAAACTACTTGGTACTGGCTAATAGATAGGGTGGTGGATCAGTGGAATGGGGTAGGTACACAAGACACAATAATCAAGGACTATAGTAATATTTATTCTACAAACTTAGATGTCCTATTAAATTAGACTCTTGTTCTTGATAAAATCTTACCTAACCATTTCTCCTATTTTAACCAAAAATGTATTTGGTTTGTCAAAAAGTTAACATCTTTATGTGATGTTCTAATGATTTAAATGGTATTTTAGGATGCTCTGTAGTCTTTTTAGGTTGTAATATTTCTCCATACAATATCTGGCTTAAGTTTGCTTTTTTTGGAAAATGACAATTCTAGATTTGTTTCATCAGTATTTGGTAATGATATCTGCTCTTGTTCACACAAAAATGAAAAGGGTATCATGGAATAATGGATAAAGAGTTAGTCTTAGATCCAGGAATAAATGAGTTCAAGTCCTGTCTCTGACATACTGGCTGTGTGACTCTAGGCAAGTCACTTTACCTCTCAATGTTCTAGCCCTGTAGTTCCAGAATTTTGGCTTCAGGACTCCTTTAATTCTTATATAAATTGAGGATCTCCTATGCAAGTTTTGTCTATTGATGTTTAATATATTATAAATGAAAATCTCTTAGAATTATCATTAAATTGATTGCAAAATCATACCTCTAAAAGAATATTAGAGACTGCCAGGAGTATAAGGCTACACTTTGAGAAATGCCTCTTAAAACAACTCTTTGAGATTATGAATTGCAGAGATAGTACTGACATGCACTGGTAGAAGAAACTTTCTCCTCCATGAGTTCGCTATGCCAACAAAATCACAGGTCTAAAAAAATTATTAGACCATTGAATGTCCAAACTGGTCACCATTATAAGTATCACATATGATGAGATTGAAAAATACTTACTGGTCATAGAATCAGAAGAACTGAATTCAGTAACAGTTGTAACACTCTTTTATATAGCCATAGGTGATCCTGTTATCCTATCTGATTCTTAGTTTCATCATCTGAAAAATGGGGTCAACTCCTTTTGGGATTGCCTTCCTCTCAGAAAGTGCTTTCAGAAACAAAACCTCAAAATCTTGTGGTTCTAATGAGACTTCATCAACACCAACTCATGTCTATGCAAGAATAACCTCTACAACATAACCAACAAGCAGCATTCACTTAAAAACCTTTGAGAAGAAACCCGTTATTTACTGCGGAAGTCCCCTTACATATTTAGATATTAATACTAGATACTTATTTAAATGTTTTCATAATTAATTGTTAAATATTAACTATTAGGAACATTTTTCTGAGCAACAACCCTAAATTTGTCCTCCTTTCTTTTTGATTCATTGCACTTAGTTCTGTCTCTAGAGGCAGGCAAAACAAATTTCAATCCCCTCTTTCAATGATATGTCTTCAAATAGTTGAGGACAGCTAGCATGTCCTCCCTGCACTTTCTCTTCTCCAAGTTGAACACACCTGTTTCCTTTAACCAGCCTTCTTATGAAGATGCTCTTCTGGCTGTCCTCCTTGCTAGGAACACACTCCTTCCTCATCTCCATCTCTTATAATTCCTAATTTTTCTCAAGGCTCAATTCAAATAAACCATTCTACATAAAGTCTTCTGCAGTCCTCCAAGTTGCTAGGACCTTCCTGTCAAAATGATCTTATATTTGTTTTGTATGTTTTTGGCAAACAATTAATCTACATTTAAGTCCCTACTATGTACCAAACACTGTGCTAATCACTGAGCATATGGATGTGCTGTCTCACCTGATTAGATTGCAAACTCATTGAGAGCAGAGACTTGTTTTGACTTATCTCTTTGTATCTCCAGCACTAGATAGAGTACCTGGTGCATAAACATTTTTAATAACAAATTTTTATTGATTTATTGAGACTAGGGATGTAGGCTTTTTTGTCATTCTTTATGTAATGTTCTATCTCCTAACTTTTTATCTTTTTACTAACTGTCCAACATGTCTGCAATGTTCTCCCTACTCACCTTCACCTCTTGACTTCCTTCAAGGCTTAGATTAAACCTCATCTTTTACAAGAAGCCTTTCCCAAATCCAGCCCTGTCCCTACTCCTAGTTATTCACTCTAAGACTGCTTTCCATTTATACCATTTCTGTGCATATTGTCTTCTTCATTAGAATTTGAGCTCCTTGATGGAAGGATCCATGGTTCTATGCTTCCTAAGAGCTAGATCCAAATACTTATTGGAGTGACTGTTACATAATAATCAATTAGTAAATGCTTATGGACTGACTCAATGAAGCACTTAACTTGGTGTTAGAAAGCCTGCATGTAAATCCTATACCAAAACTTAATAATACTCTATCTACCTTACCCCCTGCCTTCAAGGTCATTTACTCTCTGGGGCACCTTTCTTTTGACTCTAATCAGACTGAAATAACCCTCCTAAAATGCACACAAGAACCAAAAATAATAAACCAATGTAATCAACTTATATTAGAGTACATTAGCACTATTATCTTTTTAATTCTGAAAACTATTACTCTCTGGATATGAACTAATAAAAATTTCTTTTGACAACCATCTTACTGTTACTTTGCCTTAAATTTGTATCACTAACCTCCTAGATCAAGATCTTTTTCAGATAATATGCTATCTAGAAAAACTTTCCCAATTTTTAGGTTGATTTTATGAAACCAAGTATGAGACATTATGTTCAAATTCCTTCTTATTAAATTCAGTACGATTTAGCTTGTGGACAATATTTTCATCCTTATTTTGTCATCTGGTGTTATAGATACCTCATCATGCTTTTTATCATTAAGATGTTTGAGAAATATGCCATCCATAATTTTTATTAATAATTGATAAAATGTTTAAACAAGGAACTACATATGGGAAGAACAGGATGAATGACAGAGAAGGAAAACTATCTTAAAGAATTATACAGTTTAAGAGGTAAAGAAGTTTAACAGAAAAATATTAACTAATGTGGGGAAAAATTTGAAGAACCTTGTGGTTGGAATATGTTGCCCAGAGATAACTAATATCAGTTTGCACTGAGTTCCAAGAAATTATCTCTGGGCCAAAGATTCCAAAAAGAATAATGGTTTAAGAGAGATTAGAAGGATCCCCTTTGAATTTTCTAATCATATGATTTCACTGAATCCTAGTAAGGTA
Source organism: Pseudocheirus occidentalis (assembly GCA_028646575.1). NCBI lineage: Eukaryota > Metazoa > Chordata > Mammalia > Diprotodontia > Pseudocheiridae > Pseudocheirus > Pseudocheirus occidentalis. The sequence continues at coordinate 3,761 of JAQQSW010001701.1, forward strand.
GTATAGGAGCAAGTATCAAGACCAGCAGAAGTATCTGTACAGGGAGCTCTCCAATGAAGAATATAAAATGATAGCATAGATTTGTAAAGGAATATCAGGAAGTCTAAAAGGTCCAAAGCAAATCACCCACCAATCATGCAATCAATCAATCAGTCAGCATTTATTATGTATCTACTTTGTGAAAACCACGGTGTTTAGTTACTATTATTGTTAAAATACATTAAGAACATTTTAAAATGGATGAGAAAGTCAGGAAGAAAGATAGGGAGGAAGGAAGGAAGGAAAGAAGGAAGGAAGGAAGTAAGAAAGGAAGGAAGGAAGGAAGGAAGGAAGGAAGGAAGGAAAGAAGGAAGGAAGGAAGGAAGGGAGGAAGGAAGGAAGGAAGAAAGGAAGGAAGGAAGGAAGGAAGGAAAGAAGGAAGGAAGGAAGGAAGGGAGGAAGGAAGGAAGGGAGGGAGTAAGGAAGGAAAGAAGGGAGGGAGTGAAGAAGGGAGGGAGGGAGGGACGGAGGAAGGAAGAAAGGAAGGTGGGTGAGAGGGAGAGAAGGAAGGGAAGAAGGGAGAAAGGTTATGTGATGAGTAACATATTTAAACAGTGCTTTAAATGGCTATTATACATTTACTTGTTAGAGAAGACAGAGTACATTTTAGATATAAAAATATTGTGAGTTAATATGTAGAGATAATACAAGATAAAATTTTTCTAAGACAGAAAATAACCTATTTTGGTTAGAGTGTAGCCTGAAATGAGGCTAGCGAGGTGAAATAAGAATGCAAAGGCAATGTTCTTATTGTGAAGGATTTTGATTGGCATTTACATTGAATTTTACTACAGTTAACAATAGGGAGATGCTGAATATTTTTGAACCAGACAATGCCAGGAAGCATAAGGAAAGTAATCCTGATGGCAGTAACAAGTGTACAGTGGGAAGGGGAATGAAAATCATAAAGGTGGCGAGACCTATTAAGAATCTATCATTATCAAGTATTATTACTACTAGTTCTGAGGCTCAAAAAGGTTTTAAAAAGCAGAAAAAGATCTATATGTAGAAATCATTTAGAGCAACTCCTTTTGTGCTTCCAAAGAAGTGGAAACCACAGAAATGGCCATCAATTCTGGAATATGAGTATAATGGTATATGAATATAATGGGATAATATTGTACCATAATCAATGACATCAGTGACAGTTACATGAAAACCTAAGGGATGTTAGAATGAACCTAAGGGATATTAGTGAAATGAGGAGAACAAGGAAACTGATTTTGACACAAACATCAACATGCTAAACAATAACCACAAAAAAATTTGAAGGTATAAGATTTTCATGAAAGCAATGACTAATCATGATACCTGAGAAATCAATGAGAAAACATTCTATCTATCTCCTGACAGATAGGTGATGGACTCAGGATGCAGAATGAAACATATTTTTTGAATGTGTTTTGTTTTGAATGTGACCATATTCATTGTCATTGTTCTTTAAAACTTTAAAACACACTTTTGTATTGTAATTATTGTCCCAAAGCATAGATTGGCTTTAAGGTGATAAGAACTCACAAGTCTCAGTGTCTTCCAACAGCAGCAACTAAAGTCCTAGCAACCTCTCCCTTAGTTTTCAGAACAGAAAATGTAGAGAGGGATATAACAGCATAGTAGGCAGTTACAGTGCACTCACACCGCCATCAGACAGAGTTGAAGTTTAGTCAGGTTAAAAATGTTTTAGTTTTTGAAGCCAAGATGGCAGCATAGAAGCAGAAAAACTCCATGAACTCCCCCATAACCACCTCAAATACCTATAAAATACATCTTTAAACAAATTTTAAGGCTCCAGAACTCACAAAAATACAGAGAAACAAAACTCCCACTGAAGGCAGCCCTGCAGGTGGATAGGAAGGGTTCATCACCATGTGCTGGGAGCCAAAACCATCTGTCCTGAAACCATGGCTTGGCCTGGGAGCAACCAGGACAAGCCATGGCTGAAGCTTTCAGGAAAGTGGATCACCAGAAACTATGGTGGTTTCCAGAATTATCAGCCTGTAAGAAACAAGGACAAAGTGAAAGGTCAGTGGAACTCCACTAAATTTTGGGAAGAGAAGCAGGTCCGAATGTCTGTCCTCAGGACAAGAAAGCAGCAGAAGCGGCACCCCTGCAGCCACCTCCACATAGCTGCTTCAGAGCTCTTGGCCTGAAGATTGCACAGGGGCCAAATGATCGTGCAGAGGCTAAGTGTTCTTGCCTTAAGCTGCCTGGATCCAGATTGTGGTCTTGGGTGGTAGTCCTGAGGTGCATTTTCAGTGAGCCAAAGTTGGTGGGGGCTGCAGCAGCCTCCTAATAACTCCGGTAGCTGTGAAAACCCCAGAAATTTGGGACAAAGCTCTCCCATCTGGAAGCAGAGTTCTACTGAGCCCAAAAGCCTGACTGGCAACATAGGAGGCAAAGGAAGCAAAGAAAGCCCAGCAATCCAACTTTAGATTCCTTTTTTGGGGCCAAAAATGATCAAAGCATGGAACAGGAGGAAGACAACACAGTCAGAACTCCCGCACCAAAAGCTTAAAAGAAAAATGTATACTGGGTGGGGGTGGGTGGAGCCAAGATGGCAGAGTAGAAGCAGCAAAGTTTTGCAGCTCCCACACAACCACCCTAAATACCCATAAAATATGACTCTAAACAAATTTTAGGGCTCCCAAACTCACAAAACTATAGCAAACACATCTCTCGCCTGAAGGCAGCTCAGCAGGAGTGGCTGGTTGACAGCTGAGACTAGTCCAGCCCGAAAACTAAAACCTTGGCCATGACCCAGGGTTGTGAGGAGGAGTCAAGCTGCAACTTGAGTCTGCTGGAAAGCAGATCTGCAGCACCTGGAGCAATCTCCACATTTATCAAGCCAGGAAAAAATAAGGTTTAGAGAAAGGTCAGTGGAATTCAAGCTTTCAAGCTAAATTTGGGGGAGAAAAAGCAGTTGGGGTAAACTGCCCCCAGTGCAAGGAAGCAGTGGGAAGTGGCAGGATCTGCAGCCACCAGCAACTGCCTCCACTGGGCTGCTTTAGAGCTCCTGGCCTGCCAATTGCAGGGGGCCTGAGATGGTTGATCAGGGCCAAGAGCTCTTGCATTGAACGGCCTGGATCCATTGGGTGGTGGTCCTGGAGTGTGCTTTCAGCAAACCAAAACTGGTGGGAGCTGCAGCACCCCCTAATAGCTCTGGCAGCTGTGAAAACCCCAGCAATTTGGGACATAGCTTTCCCCCCTGGAAGCAGAGTTCTACAGACTTAAAAAAATCAAGCAATTAATGGACTGGCCAACATGAGGAAAAGGAAGCAAAATAAGAACTGCAATAAAACTCTAGAATTGTTTTTTGTGGACAAAAAGGATCAAAGCAGAACTCCCACATCAAATGCTTCCAACACTCTTGAAGATTGCCTACAATAATTTAGAATTTAAAGTTCTAAAATCAAATGTTAAAAATATATATGGATACATATACATATATATATACACACATACATATATATGTATATGCATATATTATTATCCTTATTATTATTTATGAGCAATTGGGATATAAGATATACAGGTACTGGAATAGGGAGATCCAGCTTGCCCTACCAGAAAGTCAGAGGGCTCATGGAGGAGGATATAGGAGAGAGCAGATTGGAACAGGGGACATACAGTAGGATTGCTGTTTGGGGGTGGTGGGTATGGGAAACACAGGGAGAAAATTTGTAACTGAAAATCTCCTTAAAATGAATGATGTAAACTAAAAATAAACAGAAGTTTAAAAGTTTTAGTTTAAATAATTTTATATTTTATGGTATTGTAGATTTTATATTATGAAACACGAATATTTCTTGAAATGAAAATTTTTATTGTTTTGTTTTGATTGAGATATTAGTACAAAAGATCATAGAATTCCAGGGAATTGCCACCAAGAAGATACATTTAGTATGCTACCAATTTCATTTTGTGTACTGTGTTTTTGGGTTATTTCATGGTTAATGGTTCAGGAAATGCAATTATTAACAAAATTAATTATTTGTTTTAAAGATATGCATGCATAAAAGTTCATTTTCAGTACTCTCTAGTTAAAGGTTATAGTTTATTGTGTTTGTGGGGATGGAGTCTCCAATTTCTCATTGGTTCAATTAATCACATTCATAGTTTTTAGGGTTTTTTTTTTATTTTGCACCATTTTTAGTGATGTTGTCCCTCACAGAAATTGAGGACTTAGTATTTTTAAAAAGATTTTTTTCCTTTGAATGGTATTGGAAGAAGTGAGTAGAGAAAACTAATTTTTGTTTATTAAATACACATAGGTCTATTTGTTTCTAAATATATGTGCTCATGCACATTTACATATATATGTGTATTTTACATACACATAGTTTATGCATAGAACCATGGGTATATCATACACATAAATATATATACACGTGTATACACATATTTTTATTATGTATGTGCATATAAGGAGAGAGAAAAGACAGATTGGCTGTAAGAATTGTTCAAGAGATGAGATCAACAAGACTTTAAAATCATTGGCTTTTGTGGAAGTAGGAAAGAATCACAAACACTACCAAAGTTTAAAATTTCAACACTGGATAAATTGGAATATCTAAATATTTTTAAAAGCCTTGATATTGCATATACATAGGACATGTTGATGCCATTTCTGGAAACTACTAAAGAAATTAAATTCTGTATTACAATAAATCACCCAAAGCAGAAGGCATGCATCTGCAAGTTCATAGTTTTGCTTCTGATGAAAAAAACTAGGTAATTTATCATAAGAACAGCTACTTTGTATAAAGACTGGGACACAGCCAAAGTTGCATCTATCTTTTAATAGGGAACTAATGGAATCTCAGAAATTATATTGGATTGTCTGCTAATCTATGTCCCCAGCTGAGAAAAATATTACTCAGAAAATCACTAAAGATTATTTTTAAAATACCTGAAGAAAACAGTAAATGAATAGTATTGTCAATTACCTAGGAAGAAAATGAACAATTTTGAAATACATAAAGGAACATATATGTTTGGACTTATGAGCAAATTCCTATGGAAATTCATATCATTTTATCTTCTAGAGGAAAATGGCATTACATATTATAGCTATAATAAAAGGGTAACTTTAAAGCAAACTCTTGAATATTCACACTATTGCTTTATTTTGCTCTCTTTTAAACAACATGTTGACTTTATCTTGTTATTTACATCAATATCTCAGTTTCTTTAGAAAGGCATTGAAATTGTGACACAATAATTGAGAAGGTAAAATTGGACTGGCAATAAGACCTTTTGTGATATGATCAAAAGCAATTAAGTTCCTGATGGATAGCTAAGAAAAAATATTTTTTTTTAATTATTTGAGCACTAAATAAAATATGTTAGTTATTCAGCAAGTATGGTCCAGTGCAAAGTATGCTGTATTTCACATCAGGAGACTTGTATTTGAATTTTGATTGCCACTTAACATTAGTGTGATGGTGTGCAAATTACCAAATCTTTTGAGGCATGTTTCCTCATATGTAAAGTGAAGCATTTGTACTAGATAGCATATAAGTACTCTTCTTCCCAGATTGTATCTTAATATTCCCTAGCTGTTTCCTGTTGAATACTTTACCCTTAACCCAAATAAGACAGACTCATACAATTACAGGTTCCTATCACTGCACTGTAGTGTTAGTGCCTTTGTTCTTATCATTATGCCTTCCTCTGCCAATCATCATATCTCAAAACCCTCTGGAGTCTTCTCTGGTTTCTTCCTTTCTTTCCCCAAAGCAGAAGTGTCCTCTCTTTTCCCTGAAGGCTTATACATTAATTCATACTGCCCTCGTGGTCCAAGAGAATGCTGTATACAGTAACAGCAGCATTATTTTAAGAATTACTTTGAGCAAATAATTTATTTTGTCTATTGTAAATGCCCAAATTAACTACAAAGGACATGTGAAGAAAGATGCTATTTTCATCCAGAGAAAGTGCCTAAATAGAAGTATGTTTAATTTTAAATATATAATCACTTTGTGTATGTAATATATACGTATGTTTACACATTTGTGTGACTATGTATATACACATGTACATAATACATGCATGTACATGTTTATGTAATATACATATGTATATACACAAAAACATGTGCTTACATATTTGTGTCTAATGGTAGCTATCTCTGTGGAGAAGGGAAGAAAAAGAAGAAAAATTACAAGGTAATTTTTTGTTTATTTGGAAAGAATAGTAAGAAATACATAGTAGATTTATATTTCCATGTACAAACATATTTTAATTGTACTATATTATGGAAATACTTGTTTTGTACCAAAAAAAGACACAGAAGCTTTGAGTACAGTCAAAAGTAATGCCTAAGGAAAACCTCATAAGTACCCTGTAAGGAGAGTAAAAAACTTCTAGTAACCAACAATTTTTAATTACTTTGTGAGGATTTCTGTTCTCTAAGTTTAAGCCTACTCTACACATGGAGTTGTTTGGTTGGAATGTGTACTGTTCTTTTGGGGGAAATGTTTGGTATCAACCACTACCACTTTAGCACTTTAATAAATAACTATTTCTTAAAGCTATTTAATTCCAAATGTCAAATTGATAAAAAAAAAATGGGCAGCACAGAAGAGATAGTTCATGAGTGATAGTACTGGAGAAACTACAACCACTTAGGGTTATGCTTACAACTCTGAGGAGAAAAGTAGCTAGCTGTCCACCATGGATCCAAGCTCCCTGTGAGAACGAAAGTGAAGAGAGTCAGCCATGAGAGAATGCTATACAATATTATATGGTAATTGAGTTAACTGGTTGTAGCAGTGGATAAAGTATTTCCTTAGATTCAAGAAAACCTTGAGTTTAAATCCTGCCTCAGCCTAACTGTATATCTCTTGACAAATCACTTAACCTGTATTTATTTCAGTGTCCTCATCCATAATTTGGTGATAATAATAGCATCTATCTTTCAAAGTGTTTGTGAAATCACATCAGATAATATTTGTGAAGTGGTTTGTAAACATTAAAAATGCTACAGTAATGCTAATTGTTGTTTGGCAGGAACATTGTTTTATTCCTCTTTAAATCAACCTCTCTGTGGCTCCACTCCTATCTCCTTGCATCACCATATCAAAAGCTCCTTTATCTAACCCTTATTTCCCTTAGATATCATATCTCCCTTTATTTGAAGGCAGGGATAAGTCCATTTTTTTTACTCATATCCTCAAATATAATAGGCATTTAATTAACATTTTCTATTCATTAATTGATTTATTTCTTTCTGCATCTTTCCTGATCAGTAAAAATCATTCTTTGCATATAATTTTGTTGTTCAGCCATTTTTCACCATGTCTGATTCTTTTTGACCCCAGCAGGGGTTTTCTTGGCAAAGACACTGTAGTAGTTTGCTATTTCCTTCTCCAGCATATTATACAGCTGAGGAAACTTGGGTAAATAAAGCTGAATGACTTGCCCAAGTTCCCACAACTAATAAGTATTTGTGGCTAGATATGAATTTAGGAAGATGAGTTTCCTTTATTTCAGGACCAGGGCTCTATCCACTGTGTGATCTGTCTGCCCTTTGCAAATAATAGGGGCTTAATAAATATTTGTTGAGTGAAAGTAGGAAGGAATTCATGCTAGATATATTCATCCACAGAGTGGTAGAGTCCTCCGTGCCACCATGGATGTGTTTTTACAGAACTCAATACATGTGCAAGATTCCAGGCTACATAGAGTGCAAATATTTTAAAAGATGATAATTATCATTATATCTGGGATTATAGATGAAGTTTCTATGGAGTACTTCAAATACTGATGAGACCAGATGTCAAGGTATTTTTTTCTGATACTCTCAAATGGCATCATTTAGCTGTTTGTGATTATTCTTCTGATTGCCTTTTTTCCCCCCATAATTTTTGTCTTCCCCTAGTTTGCCAAATTCTAAATTCCCAAAGAGTAAAGATTTTGATGGTGGTGGGATAGAAGGATTGATTTTGTAGTTGTATAAAGGGGTACCTGCTCTGCTACTTACTGTCTTAGACAGTTGACTAGGGACACTGGTGGGTTAAGTGACTGCACTAAGATTATACAGCCCATATGTGTCACATACAACCTAGGTCTATCTCTGAGACCGGATCTACCCCTTCTACATTTAGGGACTGTTGAAGAAAATGCTACTGTATACATTCATGATAAACTCTGATTTCCAATAAGGAGGATGTTGGAAGAAATATCCTCTGAAGTCCCTTCTAGTTCTAAATTCTCTCATGCTTTTATCCATTGTGACAATGAGTTGCTTTCAACTTTCAATTTGTAATTCCTATAATTGTTTTTAAAAGAATCAGTCTCATTCAATTTGTGAGATTCAAGATGAAAAATGCATATTCACTAAATATAGTTTAATGAAGTATTACATGGATTTACAGTCTTAGTGTCTTAAGTTTCTCAAGCATTGCCTTCGCTGAAATACAGTATTCCAATTAAGTAGTTCATTAAATTTATTTCCTCCATTACAGAAAAATTATTTTCACAAAAAATTAGATTACAACTGTTTGTCTATTCTTTCAAGAAAGATAAGTGGTCCAGTGAATTCTAGAATTACATAACCCATGCAGATGAGTTTGGGGGCCTATAAAAATAATTATGTCAAAGCATTTTTACATAGAGAATTGAAAAACAAGTATCTAGCGGTGAAACAGTGCTATATGACAATTAGTATCAACCTTAAATTCCTTATAAATAAAAGTCTTTTTCCTTTAAGTTCCTAAAAGTGTGCTGTGCTCTTAAGTAGTATAAACACCCTCCATTTAAAGGCTGGCAGTAGTAAATAGTTTTTAGAAAACAGTACATTACTCAAGGATGTTGTCCCTGAAAGGTTAGGAGTCATTTCTTTTTCAGTGAGACCAGATCATATATTTCTTCTGACAATGACTATAGTAGTATATCAGGAGTGGTTGGAGCCAAAGATAGATATGATATTGCTCAGTGATCTCACAGGTAAGTAGAAAATACGTGGGCGGAAATGACTCATAACCATCAGCAGCTAATATTTATTGAACAATCACTGTAAACTTGGCAACATTCTCTGAAATATGTGGACTGATTATTCAATTGCAGAGCCAAGTCCCCAGCCACACAGTGATTGTATCATAGAGCAGATGCAAAGTTGCATCTGCCAATAATTCACTGTGATTTTAGGGGTAGTGGTGGTTCGTGTTTATTGAGCACCAGCCATGTACAAGCTGCCAAAGAGAACTTAATACTCTTATGTTCCAGACAGAACATAGCTATCCTCTTTATTTTCCAGGATCATCCCAATTTGACAGACTTGGAAGTTCCTAAAATAAAAAGTGGGATAAAATAATTATATTTGTACGAATTCTTTTGAGAGATGAAGTGATGAGTCCAATTTCACACAGCTAGAGAACAGATTTGGATCCAGCCTTCTGCTCCCTATCCCTGTGCTCATTAATATATGTTGTTGTTCAGTCGTTTCAGTCACGGCCATACATGGCCACATTTGGGATTTTCTTGGCAAAGATACTAGTTTGCCATTTCCTTCCCCACGTTGTTATATAAATGCAGAAACTGAGGCAAGGATAGCTAAATAACGTTGCCTAGGATCACCTGGGTAGTAACTGTCGAAAGCTAGATTTGACTTAAGTCTTCCTGACAGCAGGACTCCCATTTTATCAGATGTGCCACCTAGCTGTCCTAAAACACAAAAATATTTACAATGGGAAGAAACCTCAGAAGTTAGACAAAAGCATTTATGAAGGACCTACTATGTATTAGTCACTGTGCTAAGCATGGGGCATACAGAAATAAGACAGTGATATAATCCCTACTCTAAAGGAGTTTACGTTCTTATAGAGGAAGATAACACATAAATGAGAGGTGGAAAGGAGAGGGGTAGAGTCATATTCAGGGGGCAAGGTAACCAGCAGAGAGGTGGTGAAGCACAAAGAGTGAAGTGGACATCAAGTCCAATGTTCTATCAATTAGGAAATTGTGGCCTAGACATCTGAATTGACTTCAGAAGGCTCATAGAGGTAGTAGCAAAGTCAGGACTCAAATTCAGGATCTCTGACTCCAAATCTTGTGCTCTTTCAATAGTGCTGTGGTTCTATAATAAGCAGACATTCTCATTAGGACTGTAGGTCTAACTTAGTTTGATGTTATAATTAGAACATGGCTATAGTGAAACTACCCACATAGTCCCTTGCCAGTCATTGTTAGACAACCTTTGAAGTCCTGACTCCATTTTTCTAGTTATGAAATGAAACAATAGAGAACCCTACCAAGCAGAACCCCGTTACAGGAACTCAGAACCCAGTTAAGAATTTTCATTCTTCTATCAATCAGGCATATAACTGTATTTCACATTATTGCTGTATATTGGCATATTGGTAATGATGGTTTAGACAGACTATATTAAACCAACAAACTAGATCCTACCTCAAAGGCTGTGATGGTACCATTACTGCCTTCCAGGGTCATTCCCCACCATCCCCACTACCACACACACAAACACACACTTGTCATATACACATACACATACACACACACATACACATACACATACACATACACATACACATACACATACACTCAGATTTGTGATATTTTGCTTTATTTTGCTTTTCCTTGGAAGGTATCAAAACTGTCCCAGGGACTTGATTGACCCAGAAGCCCAAGGCTCAAGCTGTGATTCTTATCATAAAGCTTTCTAGTGGACTCTAGCTATATTGATTTGACTTCCTGGACACACGAGAGCATAAAAATCCCATCCATATATAGTTGAGGCCCTTCAGACCTTATGCATCCCAATACCACGAGTCAACATATTCCAGCCAGCCAGCCAGCCAAATCCTTTACCATATGGAGACAATTGTGGCCATGTCTACCAAAACTAATTGCAGCAGTAACCTTGTTGAATACCCTTTCTATGTTATAGCTAAGTAAACCTTCTTTTGTTAGCTGCTGATTGACCTAGGAGTGTATCATTTCATGCCAGCATTAAACCTAAATAATGAGAGGATTAACTCAAGTCAGGCTTGCCCATTATAGAAGCCATATAGTTTCTCCCTTCTCTTCTCATTTTTAAATGAGAAAACTAAGGCTCAGAAGGCTTCGGGGACCTGCCCAAGGTTATACAGAGTAAATAGTAGAACAAGTATTTGAATCTAGCTCTTCTAAGTGCAAATCCAATATTCTTTCTACCAAACAGGAATGTCTATGTCTATTGGTAGATTAACTTAAAATTACTTTAAAATAAAGGGCAAATTCTGAATATAATTCAGAGCACCTGTCTTCCAATATGCTGTTCTAATAAGTAAACCATATTACCCTTCAAAATTAACATAATTGCTATTTATTTCAATAAACATTTATTAAATTTGCTTATTATGCATGAGATCACATGTCAGCTCTGCGTCCAATATTTGTGCATTCAGATTTGATATGTAACATATGAACTGAACCCAAATTTTATGATAAAAAATATAAAACAATAGTATAGTGTATCTTATGTCATCATAACAAACCTTATACATATACACAGCATCTCTTAGGGAAACCAAATTTTCCTACATGTCTTTAGTATATGAATACTGTGCTATTGTGTATGAATGAAGGTAATGTCATATTGAGAACAAAGGTTAAAAATAATTTGAATGAGAATTTTTCATTAGTTCAATAAAATCATTTCTATGAATTGTTACATTTTCTAAACTGTTTGACTCCTACTTACTTCCATTTCAAGAACTGTGCAACAAAATCATTACTTTACAATATTATGAATCCATTTATGTTCAGAATACTAAAGTGAACAATTGTCATGCATACTGAAACATGGAGTTCAGACAATTTTGTGGTTTATTGAGACAGTTCAGAAGAATATTTAATAAATTAGGTTGATGGTGAGCTACACATGTGACAGCTTCTTCAAAGTCTTCTAAGTCTTATGAGGAACATCTAAGATAATTTCAATTTTCAAGTCTGAAGTAACATTGTTGGAAAGACAAAGGCAGAAATGCAGCAATTTAGAAGAGTGAGGGAAGTTGATTTAAAACTGAAATAATGGGAGACTTCTGTTGAATACCCTGTCCACAAAACTAAATCCCTTTATTATCTTAATTAATGTACACATTCTTCCCTGAGTCAAAAAAAATTGGAATACTAAGACCCAACTTCAAATCTTCTGCTCTAGCCCTCTCCTATTGATACAGAGACCACGACAATCTTCTTAACTGACAAGCAAAGCATTGAATCAATCATGTTTTCAGAAATAGCTGACAGAACCCCCACAATATTTCCTGCATCCATCCTCTTCTGTTTACTCATTCAGATGCCACCTTAGTTCAGACTATTACTGTCTCTCATCTGGACTATTTCAATAACCTCCTAAACATATTGCCTGCCTCAAACTTCCCCTGCTCCAATCTATGTTCTGCATAACTGATGAAGTAATATTCCTAAAACTCAGGCCTGACTGTCACTCCACTGCTTGATATACTCCAATCCTTTAATTATCTATATGGTCCAGCCAGACTGACATACTTGCTATTTATGATCTTACATTTTAAGCCTCTCAGAATATATAATTTCCTTCAAAAGTTAACTCAAGATGATGGCGGCGTAGAAACAGCAAAGCACCACAGCTCCCACACAAATACGCTGAAAAACTCATAAAATGGGACGCTAAACAGATTTTCAAGCTCCAAAACTCTCCACAAGGCAGAAAGCACTACAGGCAGTGCAGCAGGCGGGGCTCTTC
>JAQQSW010001702.1:0-10815 GCA_028646575.1 Pseudocheirus occidentalis
GAGGGATGCTGGAAGCACACATTTCAGTAAATGAACAGGGACTGGATAGAGAACAGAACAAGGGGGGGAGGGATAGGAAGAAGAGACAGACGATCACTGTCACAGTATGTCCACTATGAAGATGTCCTGTATAATCACACATCCATAGCGTGTATTGAATTGATTGTCCTTCCAGTGGGGGTGGGGACAAGGGAGTAATCAAAAGATTCTAAAATTTAAAGTTCTGCAATACCTGCAACTTGGAATTAAGATATACAAGGGCTGGGATAGGGAGAGCCTCCCTGCCCTACCAGAAAGTAAGAGAGCAGATCAGGGGAGGGGCTTTACAGTGGGATTACTGTTTTAGGGTTGGGGCAGGGAAAGATGGCGAGAAAAATGTAATTCAAAAATGTCATGAAAATGAATGACATAAACAAGGAAACAACTAAAAAATTGGGCAGAAAATAAATTTAAAAATCGAAAATTACACAAACCCTCCAACCCTTGGTGTCTAGTACACTTCAATTTCATCATGGTTTCAGTACCCAAGGAAAGGCCTTTTCTTTGTGTTGACTCATGGTGTCTCCCAGATTCCCTGGATCCTCTTCCAAGGTCCTAGCTCCTTCCAGAATCCACTAAACAGTCACCTGGATTGAGAGACAGACAGCTCCGATGTCTTTGTCCAGTCTTCCAGACAGGGTCCAGCACATCTCAAAACCTTCACAACTTCTGTTGCCAGGAACTCAAAGATCAACCAAGCTATAAAAAAAAACAACACAGTCTTATCCTGGTCATGCTTCTTCAGTCGTCTAGCAGTTCAGCTGGCACTAGGACCCAGAAGAAATCTCAGCCTGCCAGGTGGCAACAGCCACTACAGTCCCCCACTAGGAGCCACCAGGAGGAAAATTCTTGCTTCTATCTGTCTGTCTTCTGGAGCTCCTTTTAAACACACACACACAGACACACATGCAGACACACGCAAACACATTGGCTTCCTGTGTCAGCCAACCTCTTCCTTTTATGTCAGCAACAGGATACAGTTCACACTTTCTGTTCCTTTCACAGAAGTACTTAGCCATTACATGGAGACAGAGGGCAGAGATTTGAGTGAATGTCATAAAAACGATTATGGCATGAAAAAGAGGAGCATACTAGGTTGTTCTTAGAGAAGAGAGATAGGATGGGGTAAATTATTTCACATGAAGAGGTGCAAAGGATCCATTACAGTGCAAAAGAAGGTGGGAGGGTGAATAGGCAGTGCTTAAACCTTACTCTCATCAGTACTGACTCAAAAGGGGAAGAATATATACTATCAGTTGAATGTAGAAATCTATCTTAGACAATAAGGAAGTAGGAGGCGAGATTAAGACTAAAGAAGATTAAAGGTTGGGGGTGAGGGGAGGATCTGACAGAAGGGAGGTAAGATGAGCAGACAGAAGTAAAACACTGGTGAGGAGCGAAATGGTGAAAGGAGAGAGATGGCCTACCTAAAAAAGCTTAGTCATTCAGCTAGAAATTAATTGAAATGATGAATAATTACAGCAAAATATCAAAGTAAAAAACCAAAATAAATTATTAAGTTTTCCATAAATTATGCACAAACCCCAACAGAAATAGAAAGATAAAATTCATTCAAAATGCCTACAGAATGTATTATATATATTTTAGGCTAGCTCCCAATACATACAAATATGTAAAAATTTTTTTCAGCTAAAATTCAATTTATACAAGTAAAGCCAAATAATTTCTTGGGAAGACATTCAGGCTTATGATGTGGCTGTGTCAATATGACAAAATGGCATTAGAGTACCAGATAAATTAATGTACTTATTCAGTGTTATTGCAATAAAGCCACCAAAGTTTGTTTGTTTTTTCTTATAGATCTACAAAAATTATACAGTTCTTCCAGAGAAATAGAAAATTAAAATGCTCAAAATTATAATGAAAATAAAAAGTTGGATGGAAAGGATTTCAGAAGTGACCATCTTTAAATATACTTTAAAAAGCATAATAATCAAAATGACATTGTACTGGCTAAAATATATATTTTTAAATCATTCATTTAAGCAGATTAGGCCCATAAGATACAAAAGAAATTGAACATATACCCAAGAATTATGATAAACCTATATAACACCATTACTGGAAAAGGTAATCATTATTTAACAGAAAGAGAAAAAAAATATCTTGAGAAAATCAAAAAGCAGTCTGAAAGAACCTAGGTTTACAACAACTAATGCCATGTAGTATAAAGAAGTCCATATGAGTACATGACCTAGACCAAACGGTTATATCATAATCAAAATAGAGGAAATTAATATCTTTCATAGTAATGAATGAGATAATTGTTTCTCACCAAACCAGGGATAGTGAGAAACACAGAGGATAAAATGGACAATTTTGAATATATATATAAATTTGCACACAAAGAAAAATTCATTTCATACTACATAGGAAAGAGGAAGCTTATTTTGAAAAATGTTTTTTAATAAATTCCCAATATTTTAAATGTAGATTGCAACATATAGGTATAGATAGATATAAGTATATGTATGTACATGAATATATAATAAATAATATATAAAATTCTACCTACTTTACTTATATAGTATGTGGTACATAGATATTGAGTTATACACATATCCACATGTGTATATAGGCATATTTCTACATGTAGAAATTATTTAAATGTGTAAGAATACTAGCAAATTTTTCTATATAGAAATGGCTATTTGAAAACAGTTTTTAATGGAAGAAATGCAAGTTATCAGTGGATAGATGAAAAACATGCTCCAGATTGCTAATATTTTTGAGGTTCCACCTCAACCAATATTTGTCAAGGATGATAAAAAAGGAGAATGTCTATTGTTAGTTGACTGTGGAAATATTGGATCAGAAAAAAAAATGAACCTTTGAATAAAAAAGAATCAATGAATTAAATGGATTCAGAGAAAACAGCTAAAGAATTAATTAATGAAGTATGTAAGAGAACAATTGAAACAATAATTGCAACATTATAAAGACAACAGACTTTGAAAGACTTAAGAACTATGATCAATACAATAAATAACGAAGTACAACTCCGAAAAATCAATGATGAATCATGTTCTCCATCTGATAAAAAGGTAAGAGACTCAAAGTATAGAGGTAAACATTTTCAGAAATAAAGAAAGTTTGGTATTGTTTTGACCATGCTTATTTATTTAACCATTTTTATATCAGTTGGCTGTTTAGGAGAGGATATTTGTGATGACAGATACAAGAAAGAAAAGAAAAGAAATATATTACTGATATGCATAGTCCTCTTATGGTTCACAAAGTTCTCTACTTCCTTTTCAATGAAATGTATGACAAACCCATTTTGTCAATATCACTATACTTAGCAAGCCTGCCTTCCCTAGTTATTTAAAACATTTCAGAAAAAAAGCACATTTATAGTGTGCTTGCTTGACATTTAATCAGATTTTTCCATTGACAAAAAAGTTGCTTCCTCTAAGTCATAACATTTCATTTGATGCCTTGTTGAATAATAGATGAAAGTATTATATCCATTTCAATTCATTCTTCCAATTCCATGCAAAAGTACCAACTAAAATATGACTGCCATTACAGTAGTAAAAAATTCTTTAACCTATACAATATTATCTGAACTTTATGGTTATTATTTCTTTCTAGGTTTTACCTAAAAAGGTTCTTATCTTTCTATTCATCTCCCTATTACTCAGGTTCATTTATGGAGAGGAAAGGTAATTTAAGAATTGTAAGAAGTATTCTGATCTACAAATGAGCATGTGATGAATGATTTTTAAGAACATAGAATCACTTTATAGACTTCAAAATATTTCCTTTTACCTGCAACCAAATGTGATCAGTCCCATTTTGAAACAGTGCATACTGATAGAAAATGTTAAATTCAGTTCTCCCTTTGATATGGAAGGTGGAGTTATACATTTTGTTTTAGCTTAGCAAAAATTTTATGTGTGCAGGATACTATAATATGATGAAATCTCAGGATATGAAATATACACAGAAAATATTAATTAAATATGAAAAAAGATATTCCAAAAGCTTGACACAAATATTTATACAGTTACTGAATCTTTGAAGATTGTTTTATTTCCATAAAAATGTTTGCTTCTATAATCCATTTTTTGAATTAACAGGCAAACTTTTAAGAAAACTCAAGAAAATACAAATCAACATTATTGAATACATAAGTTTGGGGAAAGAATTAACTTCTGTCCTCTTCTTGTCCTTGCTCCACTATTTTTCCTACATAAATTTCCTACATAAATGCACTTAAAAAGGAACAGGTAAAGATTGTCCATTTGTTCCTGGCTGGGATATTTTTTTGTGTGTAACAACAGATGCCTCAATTGCCAAACATTTGGTAAACATTTATAAATAGTTCCTGCTTTCAATGAGCTTACATTTATTTGAATGACCAAAACAACACATATAAATATAGGCATATCTTCAACTTGTATAAACATTGCTATAAAATGAGTATGGAAAGGAGAACACACATAGCTGAACATCAGGAAAGGGTTCAAATGAGAGCTTCATCTAGTAGACCAACTCTTCCTCCTTGGATATCAATGAACAAACAATTGTTTTTTTTAAAAAAAGCTTGTTATATGATACACTGTGCTAGGTACTGGGGGTATGAAAAGGAAAAGACAACTCTTGCCCTCAAGGAGCAGAGGAATTGTATAAATAAGTAGATACATGCTAAATATAATCAGATTATTTAAAAAATAATTTCAAAAGGGAAGGCTACAGAAGCTGAGGAAACTTGGAAAAGCCTCTCTTATTTCCAGTGTCAAAGAACTGAAGAGAAGTGGATTAGCTAAATAGCAGGTGTCCCAGTCCATCCCCAATCCCACACCCCACCCAACCATGTAGATCAAAATGGGCCCTAAAGGTGGGAGAATAAAAAATGTTTGAACTGTATAACTTTCATAAACTTCCAAATGACTCTTTTGTGTCCTGCTTTGTTTATATCTATAAAAGGGCAGATTTAGAAAGATGTTAACAAGCACTTTGGTTACCATCTTGTTCTCTTTGAGGCAGATTTCTAACCTTGAGTTATAGAAACAGAAACAAGTCTTTATAATCAAATCCCACATCACCATTCACTGATTACCTGATTTAATCCTAGCCAGATGTTTCAAAACTGATTATCTTTCAGTATGTTAGGAAGCAAATTCAGAAACACAGTTATATTTTTGTTTTATAATTAAATTCAATTACAGATAGTATGTTCCATATTTTTAACCCCATGTCACACTTATTTAAATAGTTAACAAATAATTATATTTTACCTTAATCATCTTCAGTCAGAACTTTTATACATATATATATGTATACATATATATATATTTGTTTATCATTCATTGAATCCTGTATTTCTAAATATGGCATCCTATTTATAACACCTATTTTTTAATATTTTACTCTGTGGTTATGTGGCCATTAATTTTTAAGAGTCTATTATGAAATGCTTCTAATTTTCTTGACTCCACCTAAAATTTGATACAATTGCAACTTTTGTGTTCTTCTTTGCCAAAGTAACATCAAATTCATTAGTTATCTCCTGTAAATCATTCTAAAGCGTCTGACATGTTAAAGTATTTATAAACCAAAGAAAAACACCTAAAAACAAAACTGAAAAAAATGTACACTAAGAAATTCCAGTATCAAATACCATTTTAAACAAAGGAAGTGGGGGAGGTGTATTTTAAATGGCAAGGTAAAATAAATTTATCAAAGAAAACCATTCCATTATAACATTAATAAACCTCATTACCTCACATAAGCAAAAATATTCTTAGTTGTTTCTAAAGTTGTACTGTCTAGTCACTTGAATAAGTAAATGCAGCCATGTTACTACATAGAAGAGGTTTTCAGAACACATTTTTAGGGGTGCTGACTAATGCCTTAGGACTCTTTGGTAAACCTGAGCCCTTAGGAATGCTGTATTGACCTGAAATTTGTTATTGAGGCTAATACTAAGCCAAAACTATATCCCTAGGGAACCAAGAGGCATGAAGAATAGGAACAGAATAGTAAATAGGAACTTTGACAAAAGCTAGATATCCTGAAGAAAATAAATGATACTTAAATGACACTTAGTGTAAAGAGTTCACATTAGCCTATAAGCAAAGGAATAGAAGACAATATGTTATGATAGAAAGAGCATAGGACCAAAATTCAACTCATACCTATGAATTCACTACCTTGATAATATTTATTAAGTATCTTCTTTAAATTAGGCAGGGATTTATGTGCTGAGTACAAATATAAAGTATAAAGAATGAAACAATTTACATATTCTGATAGTGGAGGCACCAAATACATATACTACATAACAACATACAGAACAAATATACCATGAATAAATAAAATATATTTAAATTACATTTAAATAGTATATTGAATTTAAATTAAATAGATAAAATGTTTGGAAGGGAAGGCAACAGCATTTTGGAGGCTTGTGGTAAGGAAATGCTTCATGCTGCATATGGTGTTTGAGTAACTTTTTAATGCAAAAGAGGTATTTTATGAGTTGGAGGTAAAGAAGGAGTACACTTCAGGAATGTGGGTCAATAAATGGAAGTCATGGAGAGCAGTTTCCTGTAAGAGAAACACGGAGAAAGCCAATTTGGCTAGATAACAGAGCATGGGGCTTGGTTGTAAATGGCTTTTTTTTAAAAAACAAAAACTAAGTATAGTTTATATTTTATCCCAGAGACCACAAGTGTGATACATTAGAGAATGACATAATCAGATCTCCAATTAGAGGAAAAATGGTTCAACAGTGAAATATAGATTATTACAATGAGAGTCTTGAGGTAGGAACACTAATCATGAGGTTGATAAAATAATATAAGAGGTGATTAAGGGTCAACTAACATGTCAGGATTGTGACTGGAGACAAGAATTTGGAGACGTTAAATATTAGACATGTTGAAATAGCAAGATTTGACAACTTACTGTACATTTAATATGAAGGGTAGGTGTAGATAGGTAGACAGATATACATATATACATATAAACTCACATAGATACACAAAGGCACACATACATATGAACATGAATACATTGGCAAATAAATGCAGAGATGAAAGTGTATTTATTAAGCAATTACTACATGCTCTGAGACTAAGCTAATTGCAAGACATTGGGGATACTAAAGCAAGAAAAGAGCTTTTTACTAATAGGGAAAGAGTATACATTAAAAAAAGGTGGAAAATGGAAGAAGGGGGAGAGAAGGGGAGACTATCTACTACAGTCAGTGTGTAAGTGGAACAGACTAGATAGTGAGTCAGGAAGGAAATTAGCAGCGCATCCAGAACTTCTAATGATATGTCAGTAAGGAAGGATGAAAAGTTAACACCAAGTTTGAAAACTCGTGAGACTGGACAGATGGTAGTCCCTCCAACAAACACAGAGAACTCTGGAAGAGTAAAGGGTTTGGGGAAAAAGAATTATTTTGGATTTGTTGAGTTTCAAATATCCACTAGACAAGTCACTTAACCTCCTTCTGCCTCTGGTACCTCCTTTATAAAATGAGTAGTTTGAAATAAATGTTTTCTGAAGTCCCTTCTAGCTAAAAATATATACTATTGCAATTCTATAAATGGCATAAGTACAGGTGAAAAAAATTAGAAATAGGCCTATGTAGCATTTCCCTTCTTCCCCTGTCCTATAATTTGGTTTTGGATTTATCTTAAAAATGTCCGAGAGCTTCAGTAAACTTGAAACTTTGCTGAGGGTGCTGTTGAACTCCACAATAACCAAAGCATGAAAATATTTTCCATGTATAGAGAATCTCTAGTGTATACCTTGCCTGTGATTCATATTTCCAGATATTTTTTTCTATAAATTCTCAGTGTCCATAGAGGACATTCCTCACTTTTTCTGAGGAGGTTTGATTTTTAACTTTTCCAAAGTATTGAGATCATCATGGTGTGTGTGTGTGTGTGTGTGTGTGTGTGTGTGTCTGTGTCTGTGTGTGTCTGTGTGTGTCTGTGTCTGTGTCTGTGCATGCATCAGTGTCTCTGTTTGTTTATATGTATGTGTATAAAGTACCTGAGTTGGGGAAAGAGGAAAGGGAGGCAGCAATTCTTCTTGCTGTGATTATGCCACAAAGAGAGTTCATGAAAATAAATAGCATAATCATATGATGGGAAGAAGGGGTCAATAAACAGCTGTCATATCTGTGAAATGAAAATGATAACACAAATCTTATGAAGAACATAAATCCCTTCTACTCCATGCTGAACGTAACATTGCTATCTACATGCAAATGAAAAAAAAATTCTACTGGCATTGAATGTCTGAGGCCTCTAGAACTCCTAGTAGTGATTTCTGGGAGAAAAGAAGTAGAACAGAGAATTGGAGAGTTTGACATTCATTTTTCACCTTAGCATGATATGGAATTTCCAGAATATAAATTGAGTTTAGAAAGTGAAAAATTTATAATAGTTATTTTTATATCTTATCTTAATATTTTGCTAATTGCATGTAAAAAGTTTTAATAACATATATTTTTTTAAAATTTTGAGTTCTAAACTACCTCTGTCCCTAAACTTCTCCCTCCTTGAAACAGTATACAATTCCATATAGGTTATACATATGCAGTTGTGCAAAGCATATTTCTATATTAGTCATGCTATGAATGAAAAAACAAAAAAATAAGAAGAAAATAAAAAAGAAAGGTATACTTAGGCCTGCATTAAGATTCCATTAGATCTTTCTCTGGAGATGTATAACATTTTTCATAATAGGTCCTTTGCACTTGTCTTGAATCATTGTATAGCTAAGAATAGCTAAGTTATTCACCATTGATCATCATGCGATATTGCTGCTAATATGTATGTTCTCCTGTTTATGTTCATTTCACTTTGCATCAGTTCATGAATGTCTTTCCAAGATTTTTTTTTCCTGGGAGCATGAATGCTTTTCATATCTCATAGCACAAAATTATTCAATCACAATCATATACTACAACTTGTTTAGCCACTCCTGAATTGTTGGTCACTCCCTCAATTTTGCATTCTTTGCCACTACAAAACATGTTGCTATAAATATTTTTGTACATAGAGGCACTTCTACTTGTATTTTTTTTAATCTTTGACATACATACCTAGATATGCTATTACTAGGTCAAAGGGAATGAGTGACTTTATAAGCTTTGGGGCATAGTCCAAATTCTTTCCAGAGTAGTTGAATCATTTTTACAACTCTACCAATAGTGAATTAGTGTCTCAATTTTCCAACATGCCATTCAACATTTATCATGTTCCTTTTCTGGACTATTACCCTTAATTCTGATCTTACATGTTTACAAGCGTTGTATGAGCTAGTATGTTAGGGACCAGTTTGAAAAGTTACAAATGCTTTGCAAATTTAAGGTAGTATAGTTATATTTTCACCATTATTGTTATTTTATGAACTCTGACTTTTCTTCTTATTGTGGTTGCATAAATCTATCTAAATTTTCCAAAATTTGTTTCTGATGTTTTCTTTCTGTACTTCATTGTTTCTTCAATTGTACCACTTTCATCATTTTTTTATAAACAATAGTGCTCTCCTTCTTATAAATGTTTATTGAAATTTTTAGCCTATAATTTTCACATATGATCTATATATGTGTTTAAATAATAAAGAAATAAGCACAGTAATATTAATGATTAATGATGTTAATTTGCCTTGTTGCTCTACCAAATAATGTTAAATACATAAAATGTAGTAGGACTTGATCACAAAATCTTATTTCTGACTCTCCAGTGCAATTTCACAACCCTATTATCCTACTTTGGATACTGACTAGTAAGTGTGAATGTGTTATAATTCCCTTCTTAAATCACATATCCTTGGTTTAATCTAAAATCATTCAATTGAAATGCAGTTTTGATTATTTTCATTGGAAAGAAAAATCTTAAAAAATCATACTAAAGGAAAGCTGATTTTATTGTCTGGATAAATTAAGGAATGATAAAACATATGTTGGAGAGATGTTTATTTGATGATAGAAACATATTCTTTATTACAAATTAACATATTTATGGGGTGTCCTGCTGAAATATTAAAAAAAGTACACTTAACAGCCGGTACAACAATTTACACCTAACTGGAAATTTCTTTGCTCTATCTTAGTTAAATAACAGGTCTTTCAAATTTTTTTATTTTTAAATAGTTATATTATTTTGGCTCCATTTAATTCCCCAGTTTTCTTTCAAAAGACCTTATTATCTTATTCTATATTGGTATATTCATAAAATCTAGCTTTATTTGTTTATTACAGTGTGAAAAGATAGAAATCCTATGCTGTTTAGGTAATTCTGAATCAATTTATAGTTCTGGATAGATCTAATTTCCACGTATAGCTTCATTTCTCAAAACAAGAACAAGTACCAAAAGGGGATCATGAGGTGGTAGCACACCCCTTTTCTAATATTTTGTGTAGGTGTATCACAAAAAGGTTTATGTAGTATTTGCCTTTATGTAGTATTATTAAATAAGTGGGTGAGACAAAAGTTTTATGAATTTTTTCCTATTCCTTGAGGTTGATAACTGGGATAATGAGATGTAGTGATATATACACATATGGTAAAAATCATTCTGTAGAAGTAAAATGGGACTACAAAGCCCAAAATACCATTTAGTTTTGTTTCATTTTCTTTTTTCCCTTTGTTTCTTGGGGTTTTGTGGTCTAATAGTTCAATGCCCTGTAGCCAAAGTAATGGGGATGTACCTTTCTGTACATATGTATTTTAGGAAATATGCATGTAGAGACTATATACATACATGCATACATATAGATGTGTG
>JAQQSW010001703.1:0-16520 GCA_028646575.1 Pseudocheirus occidentalis
TCCTTCCTTTCTTCCTTCTCTCCTTTCTTCCTTATGTGTAAAATGAGGGGACTGGACTACATGGCCTCTTATGTCTCCCAGCTCCACATCTTTGACTCTGTTGTCTTATATGAACTTTACAACAAAGTTAAAGTCCTATAGATTTTAGTCCCGCTTAAAGAGGTTAAATAGATTACTCAAGGTCACATAGATAGTAAGTGAAGGAGACAGAATCTGAACCCAGTTCAGTCTTGATGTTTCATTCAACATTCTTCACTGTACCATGCTGTTCTTTTTCTCACGTGGAGGGAAACCGCTTCTAACTCTAATGTAGAAAATGGAACACTTTACTTTGGGAGTCCACGAAACCCTCCACTAGCTGGAATTCTATGCAAGGGTTTATTTTATTAGATTATTTGGTTCCTCTTGAACAGGAATTCCAATTAAGCTTTGGATAAGTGATTTCCATGTTGACCATTGGTTGTCAAAATCCTAATGGGCACAGGGTAGTTCTGTAGTTCTGTGTCTGACCTTACTTTGTCATCTAGACTTGCCCCAATGCACCTGTCTCTTTCCCCCCTCCCCACTTCACAGCATGTAAGGGAGAGGTATAATCAGTTTACATTCTAGATAAGCATGACCCATGAGGATAATTGGTGAAGGTTAGAACAGGTTATTGCAAAAAATTATTGAATTTTCATCCTTGAAAATCTTGAAATTGGGAAAGAGAGGCATCATAGAACAATGGGAACATAGTACTATGGCACAGTAGATAGAGGCCTGGCCTTCTAGCCAGAGGGGTCTTGGTTCAAGTCCTGCTAGTGACACAGGCTAGTAGCGTAACCATGGGGGGCGAATCACTTAAGCCCTGCATGCCCCACACTCCTCTCTGAGATTAAAAGATACAGACAGAAACCCATTTTACTTCTATGGAGGCAGTTCCCTGCACAGGACAGAGCAAAATTTAAAACAAAAAAGTATAGGCAGATCTGCTCAGTCTCTCATTCCTACCTCCCTGTTCATGCTTTTTCTATTCTTCATATCAACTTCCACTTCCATGTACGCCAAGTACCCTTCCCAGTCCCTACCCATAGGACCTAGACTTAATCCTACCTCCTCCAGTAAGCCTTCTAAATCTGCTCCAGCCCACAGTGTCCTCTGTCTTTTCTGAACTCTTATTGCCCTGACAGTAAGCTGTCAGGGCAATATATAGCTGGACATGTAGCTGTTTTCTCATAATTCCATGTATGTTAGTACTCTGCCCCCAGGGAGATTATAAGCATGGGGGCTCAAAGACATGCTTCTTGGTGTCTTCATTCCCTTCAGCATTCTCACCCAACATTAGGGTAGACAGTCAACAAATGCTTTTTGATTTATTGGCAGACATTTGCCCTGAATGGTTTAGGGAGGTCAGACTAGATGAGTTATTAAAAGTCCTTACATTTCTAGGTTTCTATGAAGCTTCATTCCCTTTTCCATTCATTATTTACTTACCCAGAGCTTACTACTGATGTTTCCTACTTCCTGATTATACAAAACAAACAGCTCAAATTATGGGTCTTAAAGGAAAAGAAAACTTTGACATTCCTGAGATGATTTAACTCAGCCTCATCTGAGAACTGCATTCCCAATGGCCTCCACAAGGTGGTCACTCGACCGAGTGGCAGGAAGCATCCCACAGCTTCTCTGAAGTTGGGCACAACCGCTGTCCCAGGAACATTGACCCACACAGAAGCAGCAAAATGTGTCCAGAGTGTATCTTCCAAGGAAGCATCCCCTACCAATGGAAATCTGTCTGTTTATTTATTTGCTAATAACTAAGGTGGTCTTTTCTCAAATATTGCATGGGGATGGGCCTCAGGCGCCGCTGGCCACACACATCATTAGTGATGATGCTCTGTGTCTGCTGGCTGTCACCAAAGAGGTGTCCACAGTGTCTTTGCCCCTGTTGCCCGAGGTAAGATGAAAGCTGGCAACCCTCCCTCATAGAGTGGTTTATAGGGTTGGAAAAGTAACCAGATTCTGGTCTTAAAGATTTCTAGAATCATAGGATCTCAGAGTTGGAAGGAAGCTCAGAAGCCATCCAGTCTAACCCCTAGCCGAACAAAAATCCCTTCTACAACATATCTAACAAGTGGTCATTCAGCTTCTGCCTGAAGACCTTTGGTGAAGAGGGCATCCACCGCCTCCCAAAGTAGGCCGTTATGCTTTTAGATAGCTTTCATTGTGAGGATATTTCTCCTTCAGTCAAATCTATCCGTGTCTCCCCACAACTCCCACTCATTTGGATTAAAGAAGACAAAACCAAAATCATAAGATATAAAAGTTAAGTATTTTTAACAATATTTGCTCATTCCCACAAAAACATCTTTATTGAGGTATTCCTATCTACTTCCGGCAAGCTGATAATCTCTGAAATTCTCATTTCTGCTTCTTGTACTATGGATAGCTATGATGCATGTCAACAACATCTCCTTGACCAATTGACCTCTACAGGATATTCCAGCTCACAGCTATGATTGTTTGACCCCTGAAGAGGAGTGTATTTGTCCAAGTTTACATGCTACCAGGGAGTCATAGCATTCTGAGCCAATGACAATTTTTCTTGCAGTAGGCAAACAGATTGCTGATAATATTATTTTCACAGCTGTCGCATCATCTCAGGGTGGTATACATTATCCTCAGGGAAAAAACCACCCCTCTAAGTCATGTGGATTGTTTTTAGAATATCATTACTTTCTATTCAGTTAATGCTAAATATG
Organism: Pseudocheirus occidentalis; assembly: GCA_028646575.1. NCBI lineage: Eukaryota > Metazoa > Chordata > Mammalia > Diprotodontia > Pseudocheiridae > Pseudocheirus > Pseudocheirus occidentalis. The sequence goes on from JAQQSW010001703.1 coordinate 2,742, forward strand.
AATCTGTGTATAAATAACCTATGCAAGGTGGATTCTTTGAGATGGGACCAGGCACCTGGTTTTTCATTTTGACTAATTTGTCTGTCTGGGATTTGTTTGCCTGTGTGGCTTGTGGAAGCTTGAAGATGAAATTAAAGGTCTGTCTAATGTGCATGTAAATGTGTTGAACCAGAATAAGCCCAAATTATTTTATTAAGAAAATGTAGGGTGTCTGGTTTCCATTCCCACTTAGTTGTTTACATGTCGACAGAAAAAAATTTAAGATAAGTGCAAATAAGTCAATCTCTGGAGTCAAGGATCAGAAACCAGGTTAAACTTGGGATGCCCAGAGCAAAAGGAAAGGACTGAGGGGAAGAGCAATGGAGTAATGGGAAGAATTGTGGATGAAATGGAAATGAAAAAGACTTCAGTGCTAAACTCAACTCAATCCAGGGCTTAGTTTTTTCTTGATGGTTCATAGAGAAAGAGATGTTTCTAGAAGTGGTTTTCAGATGTGTTGACCATAGAACAACTCAAAAACAAATCTGTCCTTCCACCGTCCTCAAGGTTCTAGCAGAATACCTTCAGAGTCATTTTCTGTAGGAGGAACTCTGGGTGCTCCTCAGTCAAACATTTTCCCAGAATGAGGGAAGAAACAAAGGCCTTTTGCATTCCCCAAGAATATGTCCTGTTCTCTCTTCCTCTGATTTCCTTAAGGATAATTAGGGGGAAACTCAATTCTTAATCACTGCAAATGTCCTCCGGATCTGGATGTACTCTGAGGGAATATGGGATTTCTGTGTTCCAAATAGCATCTTTGGTATTTTCTGGACCAGATGCTTAAAAAGCATCTTAAAAATCTTAATCTTAATCTTAAAAAGTTAATACAAGTGTTAGTCTACTGAAGTTTCACTATAACACTCTCTTAGTGATACATGCTGACTTTGTGAAGGAGGTCACTTTTGATATTTCCTAAAGTCCTACCTGCTTGTCACAGATGAACCTAGAACAGGGGTGGGGAACCTGCGGCCTTGGGGCCACATGTGGGCTTCTAGGTCCTCAAGTGCTGCCCTTTGACTGAAACCAAACTTCACAGAACAAATCCCCTTAAAAAAAGAATTTGTTCTGTAAAACCTGGACTCAGTTATAAGGCCATACCTGAGGACTTAGAAGGCCGCATGTGGCCCAGAGGCTACAGGTTCCCCACCTCTGATCCTAGAATAAACCAAATTCTTCTCCATAGTGAATAATATTACAGTGAGATGTCAGAGGATCATTTCCATTCTGACTTTGGTTACTTAATGGATCCACGTATCTCTCATGAGGGATCATCCATCATTTAAAAAATAAATACATGAGCCTGGCTGAAATAAAAAATGGAGACTAAAGAACATCAGAGTGAAACCATTTTTTCATTTCAATGACTCACTCACTCACTCATCCTATATTTAATATCTCAACGAACCACATAGGACATCACAAAAAGAGTCCTGAACTTGGAGTCACCAGACCTGCGTTTGATCGCCAGCTCTGTTGTTGATGACCTGGATGGATGACCTTGGGTAAATCACTGACTTCTTTGACTTCACTTTTCTCATTTGTAAAATGAATGAGTGGGTTGGATGGACTTCCAAGGTCCCTTCTAGCTGTAAATCTATGGTCTTCTCAGCTGGTCACTCACTGCAGTTTGAAGCCAGTTCATAAAGTGACACTTCTGAGTACCAGTGTTACATAAAAGAATCCTATCTCCTTCATATTGGCTCCACCAGTGTCTACATTTCTCTATTGGGTTCCAGCTGGTATTACCACATGCCTGTATCATTTCATTGGTATAGGGAGCTCCTGGATGGGCAAAGTCCCCGTACTAAAGGAAGTCAGCACCTTCTCTGCAACTTATCAGTATTAGCTGCCTGAAGTGCTGAGAAGGGAAGGGAAGTGACAGCCAGTATCACAGCCAGGACTGGAACACAGGTCTTCCTGGCTCCACCACTAAATTTCTAATTCCTATGCCATGCTGCCTTTTCTGGCACATTCATTATTTTAAAAATAACAAAAGTGATATGGTAAACATTATTATTGGGCAGCTTGGTGGGATAGTGGATGGAATGCCAGGCCTGGAATCAGGAAGAGTCATCGTCCTGCGTTCAAATCTGTCCTCAGATACTTCCTAGCTGTGTGACCCTGGGCAAGTCATTTCACTTTGCCTCAGTTCCCGCATCTGTAAAATAAGCCGGAGAAGTAAATGGTAAACCACTCTAGTATTTTTGCCAAGAAAACCCCAAATAAGGGCATGAAAAGTCAGACAGGACTGAAACAAGTGAACAACAACAAAACTCTTACCCAGGATCATCAGGCAATGCTATCATGGTTAAAAACCAAAAGCTGGGAAATGAGAAAACAGGAGTTTCTCTTCTGACTCTATATTACCTGGTAACTATGTGACCCTGCGCAAGTTTCTTTCTTGTCTGGGTCTTAGCTTTCCTTAGTGGTAAAAAGGAGTTTTTACCTTTCCTTAAATGGCAAAAAGGGTTGGATTATGTCTAAGTTATCTTTGAACTGAAATATTTCATTATTTTATTAAATATGATTAGAATTCCTACCTCATATGGAATACTAAAAATCAGAGCACGAGAAAATGAAAAACATCTCAGTCTCTCTGAGATGAATCAGATGGGCATTCGTTGTCATGGGTAATTATTATGAGCATCTATTATCATCCAGTTCAACCTACTCATTTTCCAGATGATCTTGTGATGCAGAGAAGTGATGACTGAATGTGAGTTCCATTTGATAAAACCTGACTCCATTATGACAGAATGCCTTTTCAGGTGAAGCTGATGCTAGTAACTTAGCTTCAGAATTTTTGAGATTAAAAGAGTCTTCTGTCTTAGATCCAAAAAGGTATTTCTCCTTGCATATGACATGAGGAATTCTGATATTCCTTCAAACAGGATAATAAGTTTCTCCCTAAAGCCACTCTGGTCCTGACAGCGGCCCACATGAGTCAGGGATGGGATGGGAATGCTTTCTAGTTCTGACAGGTCAGTCTATAACTTGAATGAATCAGAAACAGGATAGCTGACTGGGTGAGTGCATGCACTCCTATAATTAGATACAAAAAAGTATTTATAAGTCCCTACTATGCTTGTGAGGTACCAGAGATACAAAGAAAGTCCCAAATATAAAACAATCCCTGCCCTCAAAGAACTTAGATTCTTTTGGGGGATACAACATGCTCCCCAGAAAGGAGATGCTAAGTCTTATGCAAAGGGGAAAGAGAATGCTACTAATTGAAGGGAAATGGGGAGATCTTTGAGAGACCTCCTGAGTTGGTACTTACACTTTACTTTGAAGAAAGTTAGGGATTCTTGCAGTCAAAGGGGAGAAAAGAGCATGCTCCAAACATGGAAGAATCACTTATGCAAAGGCATGGACACGGGAGATGATGTGCTGTTATGCAGGGAATAGCTAACAGGCCAAGACAAACAAAAGATGCACAGAGCAGGCCTTAGATTTCCCTGAGGAGGAGAGAACCTCCCTAATTACAGAAGACTGCTAACCACATTTCCATTTAGCCTTTCCAAGGCTACCTCCTCAACCAGGGTCTTTCATCATGGTCCCTTCTCTCACCTTCCTGTCAATGGCTTATTCTGGTACAGGCAGCCTCCCACACATGCCCTTCTATTCAGGTGGACTCTAACAAGGCCACATACTGCTTTGTAGGCGCTGACTGGAGAGGCTCCCACTTTTTTCCCTCACATACTGGTCATTGGACAAATCTAGGATTTTCTGTGATAATTCACTTGTAGATTCGGGTAAGGGATGATTGGCATGTGCTCTCAGACCTGACCCCCATCTCTTCCTGAACCTGATGTGTGTGTGGGGTTTGCTATTTGCTTAATGCCACCCCCTTCCCTTGAGGTTTAGCAACAAAAGCAGACAGACAGACAGACAGATGGAAGGACACCTCTACGCATGTGCACATTGTACCGATGATAGATCTGAAAGGGCAAAGAAAACAGCTAGCTTTCTTTCATGCTGTGATTTGCCGATTTCAGAGAAGCTTTTCTGAGCCATGACCTGCTGTTTCCTTGGTGACCAAAGCCTCAAAATAAACAGGAGATTGCTCAGCTGAGGCCAGTGGTCCATTCAGCTGGGCCATCTGCCCCAAGACAAACCACGTTACCAAAAAAAAAAAAATAACCCAAACCAAACCTCTTGTGGGAGCAGGCACCGCTGGTGGCTGGTGACTGCCTAATCCTCAGTCCGTTTGGCCCATTGCTCCCCTTCCCTGGTCTTGATGAATCTAGAGTTACTTCATATCTCAGTTCTCAGTCAAGTTTTCTTAAATATAGTTGTGTGTGTGTGTGTGTGTGTGTGTGTGTTGTATGAGAAAGAATTGTCTGGAATTGCTCATTGTGTATATGTGTGGGAAGGATTGTGAGGGGGGGAATTGCTCTGTGTGTGTGTGTGTGTGTGTGTGTGTGTGTGTGTGTGTGTGTGAGTGTGATTGTGAGTGCCTGGGGGAAGAGTTGTCTGGGGGGAATTGTTTGCCCAGTGATAAACAAGAGCCAGAGAGAGCTAGAGACCCGGGGAGTTCAGCTGAATCCTCACTGCCTCTCTTTTCCCACACAGAGTTCTGGGACCAGTAGCTTGCTCTGTGGCACTGGCTGGAGGAATTCCAGCAACCTGATGTGCATGCCATAGCTCGCCACCTTTCCCCACAAGGAGCTGCAATAACTCAGAGGTTTCTGAAGCCAGCAAAGGGCTTCTGGGGAGGCAGGCGCCTGAAGCAGCAGCAGCAGCAGCAGCAGCAGCACCCAACCCCAGCGACAGAGGGAAACTACAGATCCAGAGGCAAAAAGGAACACAACGTCTGGGTGAACCTGCCTTCCCTACTGATTGGCGCAACAGACACACAGTCTTAGTTCCTGCTCCCGCAGGTAAGATTCCGGCCATCTCGGGCAGCAGGGAGAAAACAGTTCTATCTCCATCTTGATCTTGGTTTCTGTGTGCCTGTGTCGGTGAGTGCTATCTGGGAGATGGAGGGGGAGGGAAGAGGAAGGGAATGAATGGAGAGGAAGGTTACCACTATTAAAGTTGTAAGCAGACACCACACTGGCTGTCAGTGTTCAAGGCAGCCAATGTTTAGAAACTTATGGACAGCTGGGTAGAAAGCAAGCGCAGCTTGGTCCAGGCTTAAGGGGGAAAAAGTGTTATTCACTGTTCTCTGGGCAGAAGTGGAAAAGTAAGTAATTTTTTTTTTTTTAGAGACTGTGGGAACAGCAATTTGATATTGTCATTGCATTGTCACCATCACCCCAGCCCCAGCTCTGAGTCACTGATGATTAATTAGTGGTGCAGAAATCTTCTCATTTGCTTAATTTCTCCATTTGGACTCTTTTTTGTCGGCAGGATAAGGTTGTGGTCATTGGTGAGTTTGGCTAGTCCTATCTTATCAGACACATCTCACCCTTTTGGACACCTTTGAAACTTGGCCATCCCCCCAAACCATCCCTCATTGTGGATGCCTTGGATTTATCAATGTTGCTTATGCTAGTGGAGGGCTGGAATGCAGTGCGTGAGTACTGGCATGACTGCTCAAAGTTCAGAAGGGTGGCATCTTGGCAACTCCATAGGTATTTTTACTGGGTACCTTTAACTGAGTTTCCATTAGACAAAGTAATGGGTTAACCATATTTTTCATGCTCTTCTCTGTCTCATCTCTCCTTTTTTGAAAAGTTCTCAAAATTTTTTATTAATGTCTTTTTTAACCTCATAATTTTCCCTATAAATTTTTCCCTACGCCATACTCCCCATTAAACCTTCCTTTGTAACAACAACAAAATATGGTCCAGCAAAATTTGTCAATATAATTGCATCCACATCTCCCAGATTTGGTATCTGCAGTCATCTGATATCTGGATTTAATATTGGTCATTGCATTTATTTTGAATTCAGTCACCTTTTTGTTTTGTTTTTATTTACATCACTGTTGCTATTGTATATACTTTCCCCTTGGTTCTTACTTTACTCTGTATCAGTTCATACAGATCTTCCTATGTTTCTTTGACTTCCTTGTATTTTTCATTTTTAGAGCACAGTACTACTCCATTACATCCACGATCTGCAATTTATTTATCCCTTCCTCAATTAATGGATACTTGCTTTGTTTCTACCATTTTTTTTTTGCTGGTACAAAAAGTGATTCTATGAATATTTTGTATGTGTAGTATACTTTGCTTCTTTTTCCAATAAATGTTTCATCTGGGAGCTCATGGTCAGCCTGGAAAATTGGCCAATAGGAGAAGAAGAGAAATGAATTTGGGGAAGGGATGGGAATGAATATATTTAGGAGTCATCTTAGGAACTATGACAGCAGACATTCTTTAGGGTTCCAGGGCTGGATAAAGCTAATTTACCCATTGGTTTTTTGCCAAGAATGAAGATGAGGCTTGTTTAACTTCCCTGAAGCAATGGGACAATTGCCCAAATAGCCCGTAAGGTAAGCTGAGCTTTCTGTACTATGTTAGAATGAGGATCATGAGTGACTTTAGATTCCTGGAAACCACCTCAGGGCTTGACATAATGTGTACCAGCTTGGCTGATGTTGTTAGCTGATAAACAAGGTCCCACCATGTAATGAGGACCTCCTGGAATAGGAAATAATCACAGAAGTTTGTCAATTAATTAAAAGTTAGCTAGGATAGGAAGCTAGGACATGTTACTTACATTACCATTTTTGATAATGAAAAAGGTAAATTTTCACCATAGAATTCACATGGTACTTCATCCCCGTACTCCAAGGAACTTTATTACAGTAATATCATCATCATCATCATCATCATCATCATCATCATCATCATCATCATTTGGTTGGACCTGTGAATTTCTTTTTTGTGGGGAACTGTTTTTGCTGATATAGATTGACAATTCATCTGGAACTCACAGTCAGGGAGTTGCTTGGGGCATTTGAGGGGTTAAGTGACTTTCCCGGGTCACACATCTACTTCTTGACTCTCAAGTTGGATCTTTACCTTTTTCACCAGGCCACTCATATAAAATGGCTTTCTATAAAGAGCGAATTAAACCAGTTAGAGTCCAATGCTAACGTGGCCAAAGTTGAAGTTTTTTTTTCAGTCTATAATAGACTCTGCCCTATTTCTTAGCTCTGTACCTTGGCTCCTGCAGCTCTCTCCATCTGTGGAATGACGACCATCCTCTCTTCAAATGACAATTCCTATCAGTTCTACAGAACTGAGGCAAATGCTGCCTTTGTTCAGATTTTTGGATCTCATATAACATGTTGCTTATATCCTCTAAGTCTAATGCATATGTCATGTAACATAATGTGTTACGGTTATCTGTTTCTTTCTCTCTCTCTGTCTTTGTCTTGTCTTTCTCTCCCTCTTCCTTTGTCTGTCTGTACATCTCTGGTTGTCTGTCTCTATCTCTGTCTCTTTTTCTCTCCATCTAACTCTATCACTATCTCTCTTATTCTCTCTATCTCTCTCTGTCTCTGTGTCTCTGTCTCTGTCTATCTGTTTGTCTTTGTGTCTCTGTCTATCTGTCTGTCTCTGTCTCTGTCTGTCTATCTGTCTCTGTGTCCCTGTCTATCTGTCTGTGTCTGTGTCTCTGTCTCTGTCTGTTTATCTGTCTGTCTCTGTCTCTGTCTGTCTGTCTGTCTCTCTCCTTTCCCCTTCCTCCATAAGGGTCAGTTTTGAATCTCCCCTAGAGCCTGGCTAGCACTGTGTTGCACACAGTAGGCACTTAATAAATGTCTGTTCACCAGACTCTCCATATATATCTCTTAGCCCTTCCATTAATATAGATTACATACCTAATCCAATTCAACATCATTTTAAAAAGTACTTGCTATCTTTTTGGGGGGCTAGGGGGGAAGGCAAGGCAATTGGGATTAAGTGACTTGCCCAAGGTCACACAGCTAGTTAAGTGTCAAGTATCTGAGGCTGGATTTGAACTCAGGTCCTCCTGACTCCAGGGCCAGTGCTCTATTCACTTCACCACCCAGCCACCCCTGCACTGGTTATCTTTGAGGCACTCTTCAAGAAGTTGGGGTTATACCATAGTCCTTACTTTTAAGATTAAAGTCTAATGAGAGAAGGGTATGTGACCCGAACACAAATAAATATGATGCAAGTTGGAATATGATATAAGGAAAGGAGGGATCTGGTTGCAGGACAAAAAAAAAATCTGAGGGAGAGATCCTTCATTTGGGAGCTGAAGGGAGTGAATGATACTGTTAGAGACAACCTTCAAAAGGGAGAATTGGAGAGGAAGTGTTCTGTAGGCCCGGGAGGTAGCCTGTGAGCAACCACAGAGGCAGGAGGGGTAGAAATGAGTTTGGTGGATAGCCAGGGGTCCAGTCTGGCCCCTATAGAGGGCCTAAAGGAGGAGAGTGTGAAATACGCCTAGAAATGGAGACTAGAGACGCATCGTGGAGGACCTTGAATGTCAGGCTTGTACTTTGTCTTACAGGGAATAGGGAGGGGACCATGACTGGTGTTTGAATAGGGCCATAAACCTGCAGGAATGCTCTAGAAAATTCCATCGCTTGACATTGGATGAGCCGTTCCCTTTGGAGAAAAGTAGGAGGCAAATGCCGGGGGACATAATGTGGACAAACCACTGTGAGCAATTAGAAAAATCAATGAGCATTTATTAAGCACTTACTGTACTGGGTACTGTGCTTAGTGTTGGAAGATAAAAAGAAAAAGCAAACAGTCCCTGCTCTCAATGAGCTTACATTATAATAGAAGAGGCAACAAACACGTGTCAGCACGTACAAGATAAATGCAAAGTAGATGGAAGGTGGCCTCAGAGCTGAGGGAAGGTAGTGAAAGACCTCCTAATTCCATCTTTTGATATGGGGCATAAAAAGGTTGTAGCAAAAGCATTACCGGAAGAGAGGCCAATGCCACCTTTAGGAACCCTTCCTTGACACCCTCTACCTCTAAGTCAGCAATGACCTTTCCCCTTATAATTTACAAAATACATTGTTGTTAAACCTTTCTTATGCCCTAATTATGTATTATTTTATATTATAGTTCAAATGAAATAACATGCAAAGCACAGTGCAAATACATGGTAGCCATATTATTATTATTGTTATTATAATTATCTGTGTCTGTCTTTTCACTAACAGACAAAATGCTCCAGGATGCCTTGTATCTTATCTGAACTTAGTTTCACTTCCAGTCACACACATATGCACAGGTACATCCAGGCAAACTCATTTATTTTTGTAAGTAAAATTTGTTGTTGTTATACGGTCCTGTTCCACTTTTTGTAACCCCATTTGGGGTTTTCTTGGCAAAGATACTAGAGTGATTTACTGTTTCCTTCTCTAGCTCACTTTACAGATGAGGAAACTGAGGCAAACCAGATGGAGTGACTTGCCCAGGGTGACACAGCTAGTGAGTGTCAGGCCAGATTTGAACTCAGGTAGACGAGTCTTTCTGACTCCAGACCCAGCGCTCTATTCACTGTGCCACCTAACTACCCCAAGTAAAATTTAGTTGTCTATTAAAAAAAATTAACTTTAGTTAAGTTTTAGTTTTTTTAAGTTTGATCAATAAAAATAACATCCTTAGGGATTGTGTAGTCAATGAATGTCTTAAAAAATTAAAAAATAAAATTCCCTGAATTCACACGCCTAAGCTTCTGGCATTTAACACAGATGATTAAGTGAATGACACATTGTTATAATACATTTACCCAGAGGTAATCTGGGCTACCTCTCATCAGTCTGGTACCTTTGGGAAGGACTTCTTTTCAGAGGGTAGGACAAGCTGAAGTCACTTGTGGAGACCACACCCCACGGCAACCCAGACTTTCCCCAGCTCTCTTGGAGGAGGAGCAGACTCGACCAATCACCATTCTCAGGCTTAAATGCCCTCAATGCCTGTGCCCCTGGACTGATGCCAGGCTGCATAAAACTCCTGGAGAGACTGGTGCTTAAAAATCTGGCCCTCAAGTAAGAAAGGAAATTCCATTGTTTAATCAAAAATGGAGTCTTGGTTAACTAACCAACAATTTGCTGAAGGCAACTGCCTTTATTCAGTCATGTAAACTCATGGAGAGTGGGGATTTTTTCCTTTTTTGTACTTGTATCCTCATCTAGTACCAGGCACAGTGCCTGCCACATTGTAGGTACCTAATTAATACTTATTAAGTGTTGATTGATTGACTGTAATGGATAGCATGCTAGACAGGGATTGGGGTTCAAATCCTGCCTGAGAAACTAGCTTTTTGACTCTAGGAAAGCCAGAGAGCCTTCATTTCCTCATCTGTAAAAGAGATTTGCAGCAACAATTTTGGAGGGGTTATGATAAGAGCACTCTGAAAACCTTAAACAGCACAAATGTGCGCCCTCCTGTAAAAATATGAATTATTATTATTAGACCTGTAAGAGATAGCTAAGGGTTAAGTTTCCACAGAACTGCTAAAAATCACTGAAGTAAAAATACTGATAATAAATTGTGAGAAACAGTAGGAAATTGAGCTTCCATAGAATTGCTAAATAATACTAAAGTTAAGATAGAAGAAGCTAGCGGACCGCAGGTAGAACTGACCAATCAGAAAGCAGAGAGCACCGTGGGACTCTCAGGCCAAGTTAAGGACAGACCTGTGCTAAGCAGTGAAGAGTCACCATCCAGGGTTATTACTGCACTTACTTAACGAACCTCATGTATTATGTATAGCATCCAACAGGCCCAGTATAGAATTAGAGTCTCATTAGTAATAATGTATGTATGATAATGGAGAAGGTGTACCCTAAAGAGAACTAACCAGTTAATCCTCTGAAGGAAGTGTCTGCATCAAACTAATGGCATCAAAGCTGCTTTGCTTATGTATCCCCCCCTCCTCCTTCCACAAGAAGGGTGGAGTCCACTTCTGGCCAGAGGTGATCAATTTCTTTGGATTTTCCCTTAATAAACTTCTTTTGATATCAGATTTTTGATATCAATTTTGTTTTGCATTTGTGAGTTGGCATTTCCAACAGGCCTAAAGACTCTTTTTTCCTTTATTCATAGAAAGGCACATATAGGATTCATTTTCTCTTCCAAGCTATTTCAATATTTTCGGCATTGCCCAGCAAAGGGATCAGCATTTCTCCTTTCATTTGTGATGAAATTTCATTTGCAATGGTGATTCATTAAATTCAAATGTTTATTATTGATGCTATAATACCCGCAGTGGGATGACGGATGAAGTGATATCTCTGTGAAGGATGAGTCAGCACCTCTGTCTGGGTGCGAGCCAGCCTGGCACTGGGCAAAGACTCCAAAAGTCAGCCTCGCTTTGGAATGCGGTGTTTAAGAGGAGCTAGCCCGTTATTAGGGATGATGTTTATCTCTTAGAAAACAGGGTGGATTTCCTTGGAGACTCTGGGCTTCAGACACAGGCTTCTGTGCTGTCTTTCTGTTACTTGCTAAGAATTTCAGCTTATATAGCAGCCTCTGCAGGTAACTCATGTACAGTATTGAATTAGGGTTCCATTTGGATGGACAGACTGCAGGGAGAACTTTCTTCCCCCTGCCCTTATTTGTTATCACTAGGGCAGTGTGCTAACCAAACCACAAATAAAGTACTAAATTTTCCAAGTGGAAAAGGATTATAGGATTTAAAGCTGGGTGATACCTTTTGTAGTTGAGTTGCTTCCAGTCAGGTCCAAGTCTTCCTTACCCCACATAGGGTCTTCTTGGCAAAGATCCTTTGCCATTTCCTTCTCTGGTTCATTTTACAGATGAAGAAACTGAGACAAACAGGTTAAGTGACTTGCCCAGGGTCACACAGCTAGTAAGAATCTGAGGCCAGATTTGAACTCAAGAAGATGAGTCTTCCTGACTCCATGCCCAGCTCTCTATCCACTGTGCCACCTAGTGGCCCAGATGATTCTCTAGAGGTTATTTAATTCAACATTCTGATTTTACAAATAAGGAAACTGAACTTCAGAGAGGTTAGGAGGAGCTGGATGGAACAGTTAGGTGGTGCAGTGGATAAAGTGCTGGACCTGGAGTCAGGAAGATTTGAGTTCAAATATAGCCTCAGACACTTACTTGACTGTATGATGCTGGCCAAGTCATTTCACTCTGCCTCAGCTTCCTCATCTATAAAATAAGCTGGAGAAGGAAATGACAAAACACTCCAGTATCTTTGCCAAGAAAACCCCAAGTGGGATCACGGGTAGTCGGACATGACTGAAACAACTCAGCCACAACAGAGCTAGATGTGGGTGTCAGGAAGAGCTGGGGGATTCTGGGCAAGTAATTTAACACCTCTTAGCCTCAGTTTCCTCATATATGAAATGCAGATAATAATAGCATCTACTTCACAGAGTAGTTGTGAGGAACAAGCGAGATCATGTGTGTAAAGTGCTTTGCAAATCTTAATAAGAGCTGTATTCATGCTAGCTGCCTATTAGACGAGCTGTCCAAGGTCACACAAGAAGGAAGTGGAAGGGCTGAAAATTTTATTTTTTAGTTTTATTAATACCTATTTTAAAATACCATGGTCATGTTTCCCTTCCTCCCTTCCCCTCTGACCATTCTAGAACTCCTTTGTCACAAAGAAAAATACCTAAGCAAAATCAACTGACAAGAGTAATTGTATCTGTTAATAAATGTAACATTCTATACCATAGTCCCCTTCCCTTCCCACCCCCACCTATCTCATATCATCTGGTCTCCGTGGTCAATATTGATCATTGTCTTTAATCTAAGTTTTAAGCATTGTTTTCATCTGAGTTATTGTAGTCATTGTCTATATTTTATCTCCTTGGTTCTGTTTATTTTGCTCTGCATTTGTTTATATAAATCTTCCCCTGTTCCTCTGAGTTTTTCACGTTTGTTATGGCACAATAACATTCTGTTACAGTCACATAAAACAATTTGCTCAGCCATTCAAATGAGATCAAATGAAATAATATTTGCAAAGTGCATAATACTGCCTGGTACATAGTAGGTGCTTAGTAAATGCTTTTTCTCTTCCTTTCCCTTTCCCATTGCTCTAACTGATGAGTTCCCCTTTTCTTTTAGATTTTTACTACTATAAATTATCATTACTACATTATGTTATTATATGTGATACATTATTTATATTAAGTGTAATATAATACTATAATATGCCATATTATAGTATTACTATAAGCATTTTTATACATACAGGCACTTCCTTTGTCTTTTTGACCTCCTGAAGGCACTGGCCCAGGAATTGGATCACTGGATCACGGGTAGAGTAATTAGTTCATATGAACAATTTAGTTGCTTGTGAAAAAAAAGTTTTATTTATGCTTTTTGTCTTTTATTATATAACAGTTATTACTGGAAGGAAAAAAAAGCTCATCTTCCCACTACTGCTCACTTTTGGATCCTCCCTGGTAACAAAGAAAACATTATAATACTCACATCTGATACTGTATGTAACAGACTGTTCTAGTGGTCACCTGATCCTCTTCCATGGCAAAGGACCTATATTGCATTACTTGTTCACTATGATTTTCAAATTTGAGTTTAACTTCCATTTGGTGACCTTTTCATTCACATTGTTGTGCAAATTGTTCTGTGGGTTCTGCATATTTCTCTTTGTATGATAAGATCATTGATTCAGACATGGAACAGGCCTCAGAGACCATCAACTCCTTCATTTTACAGATGAAGAAAAATGAGACTCCAAAAATTTCAGTGACTTAACCTAAGGTCACAGAGCTAGTAAGTGTCAGAGCCAGTTCATACAAATCTTCCCATGTTTTACTATATTCCTTATATATATATATAT
>JAQQSW010001704.1:0-16512 GCA_028646575.1 Pseudocheirus occidentalis
GGGGGCAGCTAGTTGGCACAGTGAATAGAGAACCAGTCCTGGAGTCAGGAGGACCTGAGTTCAAATCCCACACCAGATACTTAACACTTACTAGCCATGTGACCTTGGGCAAGTCACTTAACCCCAACTGCCCTCCAAAAACAGAGAATTCAACTCAGTGAACTTGACAGTATCTCCCCAAACGATGATTCTGTAAAACAAGTGCCACCATACACAAAGTATTAATAAATACTGTTGCCTTGCCTTCCCTTTTTGACCCTGATTATACATGGTTTTATCCCACACCAAGAATCTCAAATCGTATTCCAAACCAAGTGGACTGGATATCCTTCTTTCAAAAACGAACAAAGGTATACTGATATGAATAACAAGCTACTTGTTACATAATGTTTCAGAGTTTACAAAGTCTATTTACTTAACAGTGATCTCATTTAATTCTCATACTATTATTCCCATTTTACAGTTGGAGCTAAAGGAATTCAGGCACCAGATGATCTAGGAGCGCTGGACACTTGTTCAAGAAATTTCACAGGATCATATTTGGAAATTACTGTCAAGTTCATCCAGTCCGACTCTCCCTCATTTTAGAGACAGCCTGTAAAGATGGAGCTACAGCAATGTTCGGACTCCAAGCCTGGTGTTCTTCCCATGACATAATGCTCCTTCTCTCTCTCTTAATCTCATTTCTTTATTGCTAATTCAAGGATGTCTAACATTCAAAAACAGTGCTAGTATTAGCGTCTTCAATTCTAGTCCATTTTACCGATGAGACAGTTGGAAGTTAAATGAGCAATCCATGGTCACATAGCAATGAAGTAGGAGGCTCAGGAAGAGAAGCCAAGTCTTCTCACCCCAATCTAGCAGGTCCTGGTCAATAATATGAATTCCTACAACATTACATCTAAACTGCACAAGGGAAAGGTTACGATATCTGTGGATCTTACTCTAAATCCTCTTCAAATGTACCAGACAAACCTCTGTGACCCTGTTCTCTTAAATAAACTTGTACTAAATGTTATGGATACCGGTGCTTGTGTCACAAACACTAACTGAACGAAGAACGGAGTAATTCTGTTGGTTGGAACACACAACTGCTACATCTCATGCATATGTAGCAATGGTTTCAAAACAAAAACTCTTACAAGGAGAGAGATTTCTTGCATTCCACATTTATTATTTTTCAAAGAGAAACTGCAATCTCAAAAAACTGTCTTTCAGCTTTAGAAATAAGATCCCCAAATTAGAAGTATCCAAGGAAAACAAGAATTGTTCTGAAATTTTCAAATTTAATTAAAAAGTTTTTTTTTTTCTGGATCCATGTCTGCCACTGTGCTAGGTGCTAGGGACACAGACAGAAAATGGAAATAATGCTGGCCCTCAAGGAGTATAATCTCCAGTCGGGAGAAACAATATATACAAAGTAACTGCAAAGCAATTTCTATAGGATAATAATAGTAATAATAATAATAAGCAATATTTATATACCACTTACTATACCCAACACTATGTACTTTATAATCTCCACAACAACCCTGCAAAGCAGGTGCTATTATTATATCCATTTTGTAGATGATGAAAGTAGGGCAGAGATTATGGGACTTGCCCAGGGTCGCGCAGCTGCTAAATGCCTGAGGTCTTCTTGACTGTAGGCCAAGCATTCAATCCACTGTGCCATCTAGCACCGTGCCTCCCCGATGGAAGGGGAGAAAAATGATGAAGACAAATTTAATGTAAGTGGTGAAACTTGAACAAAATGATGAAAAGAGCTAGTAGCAAGTAATGCTGAAGTTCCAGGAGAGGCACGGCCCAAGCAAAGGAAAGGACAGGTGGGTTTGGTGAGACAGGAGTGAATGTACAGACCATATTAAGAAGAAAGTTGTGGAATCTGTCCAGAAGGACAGGATGAAGCCAGGCAAGGAGGGACTGTAAATACCCAATAGAGTAATATACATTTTATCCTATGCGCAAGGAAGAGCCATTGAGGCATTTTGAACAATGGAGAAATAAAACTTGCTAGGCTTCTGCTTCAAGAATATCACACATAATTTTCTAAAACTCATGTGCTAAATGGAAAGTTTCTACCTAATTTTATAGTCTAGGAGCATCAAAGGCTTGAACTTACACCTTAACGATAATTTCCTTGGAAGAGGGAAATTTTTATGCAGAGGTCTTGCATTTGATCAATAATAAAAAGTTTTTAAAGTCTACATTTTTCTTGATTTAAAAGAAAATCTGTTAGAAACACAAACATCACTGATACCAAAATCTGGAAAAATCAAAAGAAGTTTATTGATGAGAAATTCAGAGGAACTGAACACCTCTGGCCAGAAGTGGATTCACCCTTCTTTCAGAAGGACGAGTGGTGAATGCAAAAGCAAGGAAAGCTTTTTTATACCATGCATCCGGTGCAGAGAAAGGATTGGTTCATTGTCTTCAGAGTTTCAATTTTCCCATACGCCCTTTACATATTTCTCCTAGATAGGTACAAGCATGACCCCCTCCCTTTGTCATACATCCCATGTTCTGCTAAAAAGGGCTCTAATTTCATGCAGGGTGATAATATACATGAGGTTCATTAAGCAAGAGCAGTAGTCATTTTGGAATATTCAGTCATTGACCTCTACAGGCCCAAACCAGATCAGTTCTTATCTGAGTCTGAAGGTCCTTCAAGGCCTTTGCCTTCTGATCTGTCAGGTCCACCTGCTGCCTGCTATCTTACTTTTATCTTACTTTAGTAATGTCTAGCAATTCTATGGAAGCTCAACTCCCTACTGTTTCTCACAATTTATTATCAGTAGTTTTTACTTCAGTAATTTTAGCCGTTCTGTGGAAACTTAACTCTTCCCTATCTCTCACAAAATCTAAGCACAAAAAGGGAGGTGGGGAAAAAGAATAAACAGAAAGAAGACTGGATATCAATCATGCATTTTAACTTGTCAGTTGCAACCTATTGCACAGAACAGTTGGCAGAGACAAACTTTAGATAAAACTCAGTTCCTTTCCTCTAGGAGTTTACAATCTGGTAAGGGTCAACAGGTTGACTGTCAACAATGAAAAGTACTTCATGGTGCAGTATAACTCCTCAAAAGTGGGGGACTTTGTTTTTCAGTTTTACTCTGCACTGGAATTCAGATCAAGGAACCATAAATTTAGAATTTGAAGGGACCTTTACTCCAACTCCCTTATTTTACAA
The DNA here is from genome assembly GCA_028646575.1 of Pseudocheirus occidentalis. NCBI lineage: Eukaryota > Metazoa > Chordata > Mammalia > Diprotodontia > Pseudocheiridae > Pseudocheirus > Pseudocheirus occidentalis. The sequence goes on from JAQQSW010001704.1 coordinate 3,194, forward strand.
TCAAAGGAAAGGAGGCACAGAGACATTAAGTGCTTCCCCTAAGATTAAATGGTCAGTTGCAATAGTAATGTAATTTCATCCCTTTGTATTGGCAAAACTAAAAGGTATTTAGCACCTACTTTGAAATTAATTAGATCTAGCTTTTGTTAAGAAACAAAAGGTATGAATCCCTGTTGCTGACATAAGAGGAAGCTGATCTCAACAGGAAGGGGCAGAACAGGGATGACCTAATAGGTATATAAAGAGAAGCCCTACCTAGAATTTCAGATCTTGGAGCCAGGTTCTGGAGGCTGAAGAAGAGAGACCCAGGCTGGAGAGAATGATTTTTATTTTGAGAACCTGGATGAAGTGATTTTTGATTCTGGGAACCAGCTGAAACTTCTGTTGAGTCCGAAGGCCAGCTGAAGCTGCCAAAGACTGAGGAAGCATGACTGTGGTATCAGTATTTTGTCTGTTTGTGGCTTTGTTAAGCCTTGACTTCCCAGGAAGAGAATGGAGGATTTATGGTAGACTGGACACTGTGAGCTTCTGTGTGGAACAGGAACTGTATGGAGAGCTGGACAATGAGCTGGGAGCTGTCTGCCTTTGAACCCAGGTGACAGTTTAGTGAATCCAGGTAGGAGCTGGGACATAGAAGGGGATCCAGGGAATCTGAGAGCCTACCCCAAGTCAAGCTGAAAGACTTTACTTGGATACTGTGTACTGACTGAGAAGATTGTGATTTACTTGTGGTGTGTATGGCCTGTGTATTTTCTGATGACTGAATAGTGAATGATGACTGAATAGTGACTGATTTGTAACTCAGTGTGGCCCATGAGTGGAGAACTTTGACTTCTGGATTTTGTGACCCTTAAGGAAGCAAGATGGCTGAATGATTTGAGTTACTACGTGATTGATTTACTAACTGACTGTACTTTGTTCAAAACTACATGACCACTGTGGTGAAAACTATATGGCCATTTTAGTGATAAGTTGTTGTGAATGCTGCATTTTGATTTTCTATGAATGTTCTGCTCCAATTTGTTACTGAATAAATAGCGTGTTCACTATATTATATAATCAGAACCTTGAAAGCTATTCACAGCAGCCATGCTCTGGAAAGCTGCTTGTGCATGGCTTTACTTCAGTGCAAAGCTGTGATTTGGAATCTCTCTGATTCCATATCCAACAAATTCTTTCCACTGCACTGTACTGCTTCCTACAATTATAATTCATTTCGAATCCCAATGATTTTCATTTTCTCACAAATGGTACCTGAATAATCATTATAGCTTTCAGTTTATTAGTGACTAATTAAAATTCAATGTTCTGTTTTTCAGAAGTAAGCTTCTGACTTTCACTTCCAGATAACTGAGCTAAATGATTAGGTTTGCTGTTCCCTTTCAGTCAAAAGTGGGTTACGGTGAAATATAATTCAAAATGCAGGTGAAAACAGTATTAAACTAGGATATAAATGGGATATGCTACAGACTCTCTGTCCCAGAGAAGCCATCAATGTTAGTTCAGTGAGCCTCATCACCAGGAGCAAAAGCCATCTACTGATGCAAAGAATTATGACAGGCAATAATGGAGTCAGCCACACTTTTAAAACAATCTCAACACCACACGGATCAAATACATACTGAAATGTAAATGGTTTAGTTTTCTCTCTCCAATAAGTCTGTTAGTTCTCTGAGGAAAAGGATATTTCCCATCCATGTAAGAGTACAATGCTGAGTACACAGGAGTTAATGTATACTTATGGAGTAAGGAAGGAAATGATTGGGAAAAACCAGAAAACTAAAATTTGTGTCTTCCATAGTCACTGTACACTAAATCTAAACTCTGCCAAATCAAAGAAATACTTACTGAATCTGCAGTCTTTCTGAAGTTCCACTTTAAACCAGTATAACTTAATAAACCATAACTCTTAATAGTTTGAGAGAGAACAAGAAAATTCAACTTCTTTGTGAGTGCTGGAATGAATATTCCAATTCCAGTGTACTTCAGAGAACAGCAATTTTAGGTTTTCAGGTAAGCCCCTATATACATATACATATACACATATATATGTATATGTATACATACACATATATATACATAGCAGATGGATTTTAAGAATTGATGCAGCCAGAACATTCATCATTTTGTGACAAAGGCCTGTGCCTGGACAACAGGCCTAATCAAAGGCTGCCTGTATTCAAAGTCCCCAGAGTGGTAGAACCTGTATCAGAACTAGCACAGTTGAGAATCTGCAGCCACATCTACTCCATGTTGAGATACCAGAGTAGTATATTAAAAACTTATCTTAATTAATAATCAGAGAACTGTTAATAATTAACCAAAGGTTAAAAATGTTAAAAGATGAAATCATAAAAATGAATGAATAAGTTAACCTAATAACCTACTTGTAATATTTCACATACTCCAGAATTTAATTAATATAGGCTACTATATGTAGCTATTTCTGGCTTGAACTTGTGGTAAAATGACATTACTTGGGTCACTAGATCAAGTGTGACAAATTGTTCAGAAGCAATGAGGAGACAGATACTTTCTTATCCTCAACTTTACCTTATTACAGATAAGTAAACATGCAGACAAAGAAGTAAATATGAGAAAAGTAAACTTAATTCCTACTTTATGACTTGTGCATAACTGGTGAATAAATCAGTTTCATGGTCTGATCATAAAAACAAACCCAGAACAATGACCCAGAACCGATGATACATAACTCCCTTACTACAACAGAACTTTTCTTCCTTTCTTCTTTAAACTATCCATAGTATATATGTCATTTTAAGAATATAATGGTCAGTAGTTTACTGTACTCCTTACTGATTTAATGACATAAATTAGTACAGAATATTGACTGCCCAAAGTTTGGCTTTACCCTGTACACGTTTGTTTTCAAAGCAGACATTAAAAAATAACCTAACTCATGATGAAATGAACAGTGTGGGCCTTGGAGTCAGGCAGACCTGATTTCTAATACTTGTTGACTGGGTGACCAGGGCAAGTCACAACCTGTCTGTACATCAGTTGCTCATCTGTGAAATGGAGATAAAATGGAGCATCTACCTTCAGGGGTCCTGTGAAGATCAAATGATTTAACACATAGAAGGTGCTTTGCAAATCTCAAAGTACGATATATTCTAAAGGTTTTCATAGGAACTTCTACAGAATCTCTTCTTCTGTAATTAATAACTGTTATTAAAAATTAGAATGTTCCTTTCTGAATTGGTTTCACTTTCTGTTTATAGCAAATTAGAAAAGTGAAAGTCAAGTAAAAATAACTGATCCTGCAAAACAGATATTGAAAAGAAAATGCTTTTGAACTCACTGCTTCCATTGCAGACAAGAGATAAGAGAACCTTTCCTACTTGCGCAATACTGAATTAAAGTAATTCTCCCGAGACATTTGTGACTATAAACAAATTTTATAGCTAAGCATTTAGGTTCAATGAACTTGTTAAGCAGAATGACGTATTTGGACTTTTCAACTGTACAGATCATATCAACATGTAATCAAGATGTATATACATTTACCAAGAAACAAATGCCATTATGTACTGGCTATTATAAGAAGGATGTGCAGAAAAGCAAAACAAGAATTAGTTTGTGTTCTCCCATTTTTTCCTTCAAAAGCTCACCTGCTTCAAGATGGATTTGAGTTAAACTGAAAAAGATTAAGCAACAAGAGACAAAAATTACAAGCAAGATCTAAATCGCACTCAGAAGATAAGAGCCATGTGGGACCATCCCAATGCCCATCTGGTCCATTATTCTACTAAGTCACTGTAAGGCCAAGGCTGTCTGCTTTGACATTGAGCTCAAAGGCTTGGCTTCCACCCCAAACGTTCTACTTGCTCTTGGTAACTCATTATGGACATGTCAGGTATCGATAATCTCAATCTTTTTTGAAGCTATTACATTCTTGATCTACATTCCACTTCCCCTTAGAATCCTGTGTCTTTCTCCTTCCCCCCTAATATCCATCCTGCACATGGGATGTTCAGTGGGCTTTTCATTTATACTTATCTCTTGCTCTTCCCTTCTTCCTTTTCATCCTCACTGTTACCATACAAACCCAGGGGCTCATGAACCTTAATTTGTTTTTTCACTGTACTCTCCCAATCCCTTATCTTCAACTGCACCCTACTCTGTTGAATTATATATGCTGCACTGATTTGACACATTGGTCGTGACTGAAAACCTCCAATGGCTCAAAGCTAAAAGGGGCTTTTTTAGGAGGCTTTATCTTTCCCAATCCCTTTCTTTTGCAGGGGAGGAGAATAAAGCCCAGCACATCATGCAACAGGCTAGATTCAAGTTGAGGTCTTCTGTGTCCAAATTAGGGCTCATTCTACCCCACAGTCAAAATCCTTAATTAACATTTAAGGTTCTCTCTACTCCTAGTGTAATGCTCATGGCCACTATCTCCCCCTGCCCAGCCCCCACTTGGAACCCTCCAATAGAATTCTCCAAAATGATAAATATAAGTCTCCAGGAATGGCAATTCCTGTCTACAAATTGTTGCTTAGACTGCTTCCCCTACCTGGAACTTCCTTTTCAACTTATCCAAATCCTAGCCATTCTTAAATATCCTATTTTTTTCATAACATTTTACTCATACCAATGGACACTAATTTTCTTATTTCTTTGACTTCTTTCAGATTGGTAATTCTGTATCACTCATGACATCCAATCCTATTTTCATTACATGTGTGTATATGTATATATGTAAATATACATGCATATATGACTTGCCTCTTAGAAAGATCTGAAAGGCAAAGAACATGCTTCATTTCTTCTATTCCTCCTCCCAACACTTGCATAACCATGCATATTAATTAGGTAGTCAAGAAATACATGCTGGATATACTACCAACGTAATTTGTCTTTTTACTCATTACTCTAAAACTAATGCCTCTCAAGTGTCAAGGAGCACCATAATTCAATCATGCTAGAACTATGAACAAAGTCACATTGAAAACCAAGTAATGTGAAATAGAGGTTCATGGGTTCGTAAAGAATCCTCTTTTCATGTTTTACGGTATGTAGATATGTTCTCTGGAGGAGAGGAGTTTTAAAATTCAAATTCTGAAGAATAAGAATTTTATAGGCTCTGGCCATGGCAACTCCCATCTTCCGGTCTTGAAGAGGAGACGAGACCTTTTCAGTTCAACTTCATATAACAGTTCTCACAGCTCCGTGAACATTTGATTTGACCTGCCCGTGGAGTACCACCAACTTTTTATTATCCACAAGGAACACAGATGCTATAGTAAACTGTTCTTTGCACTGCACGAAGATGACTGCCACATGCACACGTAATAGAAGCCAAGAGCAAAACAGGATTGCTGATCTTCTGTGCTGTTATACAGTCATGCCTGCCTCTTTGAGACACCACGGACTACAGCATGCCAGGTTCTTCTACCCTCCACTATCCATCCAAGCTCATGTTCTTTGCTTCCACGACACTGTCCATCCAGCTCATCTTCTGTCATCTCTTCTTCTTCTGCTTTCAATCTTTCCCAACACCAACATCTTTTACAATGAGTCCTGTCTTCTCATTATGTGAGAAAAAATACTAACTTCAGCTCAGTCCTTCTGATGAGTCATCTGAATTAATTTCTCTAAGTACTGATTGATGTGACCTCCAAGGCACTAACTATCAAAATCTTCTCCAGCACAATTTGAAAGTATCAATTCTACAGAACTCAGCTTTCCTTATAGTCCACGTCTCATAGTCACATGTTGCAACTAGAAAAACCACAGCTTTGACGCCATGGGTTTTTGTCAGCAAGATGCTCTCTCTGTTTTTTCATGGCTGCAGTCACTGACTTCAGTGATCTTTGAGCCTGCAATCTAACACTGCTTCCATTTCTTCTTCCTCTTTGCCAGGAAGTGATGGGAGCAGTCAGGTAAAGGAGGAACTCGAGTTTGTAACTGCCTCTACCATCTGCAAAACTCTTCCCCTTATGACTGTTTTTCATGATTTGATATCGATGCTAATCTCACCACAGTTCCATTTAACTGGATATGAGCAAACAAGACCTAGTAGTAGCTGTAACATGGAGAGTTGAAGCAAAAGACCTTTTCATTATCTAATGAACTGTATGGGGAGTCAGTAGAATGTCCCAATTTAACTCTTTGAGAACTGATAACTTCACTTGATACGTTACCAGGATACCCAAATGGCTTCCATACCCTGCCCTTCTAACCCATTTTGTTCTAGGTCCCTAACACCTACCCAGGAGTCACAGGCTACAGAAACACAGACATTCACTGGCTCTTTCCACATCAAAAGCCTTAGGACATTAAGAGTACAAATGATTCAGCAACCATAAGGTCTTTTCTTTAATATTTAAATGAGATGCATGATGAAAAATGTTATCCACACCCAGAGAAAAAACTGAAGTCTGAAGATATTTTATTTTTGTTGTGGAGTTTTGTTTGTTTGTTTGTTTTGGTCCCTGTCTTCTTTCATAACATGACTAATACAGAAATATGTTTTGCATGACTATACATGTATATAACCTATACTGCTTACTGTCTCAGAGAGGGATGAGGGAGAGGGAAAAAGACAGAGAATTTAGAACTCAAAATTTTTTTAAATGAATGCTTAAAATTGTTTTTACATGTAATTACATATAATTACATGTAATTTTACATGTAAAAATACTATTTAAAAACAAGTAGGAAAAGAAAATATTAATTAATTAATTCATTAAGAAAAGCAAGTAGGATGGACCCAAAAGGAGGAATCACTGGTTCTAGACCCTGAACTCTCTAGCCAGTCAAAGTACAACTCCAACAGCTGTGCCAGGGAAATATCAAATGTCATGGTAGAGCCTGTTTGATTTGGGCTCAGATACATGTCTCAGGTACACACAAATGCCCCTAGGAACTGTACTGAAACTCATTAGGTAACTCTATTTTGGTCCACCATTAGAAAGAGAATGCCCCCAGAATGCTCGTGGGTATTCTCACAGCATTAACAGAGGTGTCCATGGGAAATACACCGAGGTGACAGGACCAATTATAAAGTTCTCATGGCACTGAACTTAAAGGAGCTGATCAGGGTTTCTTCTGTACTACATACTCTTCCCTTAATCTGCCTCTTTACCAGATTATTGTAATGCACTCAGATGCATGTGGGGTTCTTGCACAACTGAAATGAAAAATGAAAGCAGCATAAAATCTCCTTTCTATATTCAAAAGGAAATAAAACTCGCTGTTTCAGTTGTCTCCCCAGAACACTATAGCCATGACTGGGGTTCTCCTTAACTGTAACTTCTCCACTATGCCCTCTGTCCATTTCTCGGGAGTCAATGACATTATTCTTAGATTTCTACACCTGAAAAACAATTTTTTTTAGAAAATTTAAACGTGCCCTTCTACTTTTGCTCTCTGGCACCCCTAATCTTCATCTCATGTCAAGGATTTTTATGGAGGTGATGAGAAATATGACCTCACACTATTAGTTTGATGCTAAATGAAAAAAACAAACAAACCAAAAAACCAAAAACCTCAGCATGACATAAAGTAAAGAGAGCTGAATCTGGGGTCAAAAGACCTGGACTTCACTCATGTGAACTCACATACACCCTGTGTGACCCTTAGACAAATCATGTAACTTCACTGGGCCTCCGTTTCTTCATCTCTAAGATGGGGCTAATAATACAAACATTACCTATCTCACATGGTTGCTGATTTAATGACACTGTGAATAGTTTTGCAATCATTTTTCACAATCATTTCAATTTATCGACTTTCTAAGTACCAACCATGAGGACCAAAAAAAAAAACCAACAAAAAAAAATCAATAAAGAAATAAATAGTAACTTCTCCCAAAAGGCTTACTTTCTATTGATGGTAGGGAAGGAAGCAAGAAACATGTACAAAGGTAGGTAACAGAGAGATATAGATACAGATATTAGATATCTAGACACAGATATACACATAAATATACATATTATGTGTATATACACGCATACATATAAAACATATAACTATATATACACACACATACATGCATGTGTGTTGTGTGTATGCGTATGTGTAGATGTAATGGGAATGGGAATTTGAAGATCTTCCCTGCCCCTTAGTAGGCCTAATGGAAATCTGAAGACCTCCCCTGCTTTGAAAGTAAACACTGCCTCCTAATAGGCTGAATGTAGTCACATGGAGCCTGTGGTGGGAGAAGTTTGCTAAAGAGCAGAGCCCACAGGAAGCTGGGATTCAGAGCTAGAGAGACAGTGGGAAAGAGAGAAGCTCAGGCAAGGAGACAAGAGAGATTGATGAGTAAATATTGCTCTTGTATTGGTTTGTGCGAAGGCTAAAGGATGCTGTGGCTCTCTGTGCCGTTATGGTTTATTAGCTTCTTTGCTACTATGATGGATTCGGTTTCCTGGTGTTGAAATTTGGTTTTCTGGTGTCTAAATAAATGCTTTGATTCTGTCCTCTATATGGAGAATCTGTTATATTTTGCAACCAAACACCCTGCTTATAGTCACAGTCTTTATCGCAATCATGGGGGCTATAAATATCATACTGGCATTACAACCAACACACAGAGGAAATAAAAATAACTTTCTAGGGAGTATGCTAACAACTCCAGAGGAAGTGACACCTAATTTGAGGCTTGAAGGGTGGTAGACATGGCAATAAGGACAGAAACCACTCTGGCTACAAGGCATAGTCTATGACAAGGCAAGAAGATGAGAGACTGAACATAATGTAAAGCAAAGGGCAAGCAGTCTAATATAGCTGGACTAGACAGGAAAAGTACATAGGAGGAAGTAAGGAAGAATCTCTCTTGAAAGACAGTCTAAACCTTTAAATGCCACAGTGCTTTGTAGTTACAACGAAATGAAGGTTCATGAGCAAAAGTGTGACTTGGTCAGACCTGTGCTTTGAAAATATCAATTTTGAAGCAATATAAAAGATGAACTAAGGTGAGGGGAGCCTCATGGCAAGGAGACCAATTAAGAGGTTGCTACAATAATCCGGGTGATAGGTAGGTTCTGGTGGTGTCAGTAGATAGATTGGGATGGACATGAGGAATCATAGGAATGAACAATCAAACTGATTTAGCAACCAAATGGATATGGGATGGAGACCAGGGAGGGAGAGAAAGAGTACAGGATAATTCTATTGGAGATTTCAAACCTAGGTGACTGGAAGGATAATGGTTTCCTTGACAAAAATCAGGAACTTAGAGGGGCTGGGATAGCGAATATTGTTTTGGACAAGTCAAGATTGAAATGTCTATGGAGTATTTAGCTAGAACTGTACAGCAGGTAGTTAACTAACTCATGGTAAAGGATTAGAGCCCAGAAGAAACTGGCTGGGTAGATCTGGGTGTTATTTGCAAATAAACAGTCATGGAGCCCATCAGAGCTAAAGAGATCACCAAGAGAAAGAGAAAGGATAAACACTTGGTTCTCAGCTGAACTGAAACATTCCCTGAGTGCCTGCTATTATGTGCATGATAATGTGCTTCAAAAGGCAACTAAACTTCTATTAGCTTTTTTGTTGTCCCCCTCTCCCCCTTCTGCCCCTTGGGAACTTTCTGCCTGCCCTGCCCGGAAGGTGGTCTCCTCTTTCCAGCAGTCATCCTGATTCCAACCTCAATATCCTGTGGAGAACATACAATGATAAAAAATGAGTCAGAATTCTTCAGTGGTTACATAATATTTCTTTTAAAGAGCTGTTGCCTTCCTCTAGTTAATAATCAATTCCTTGACATTTTCTCAGCTACCAGGCCCAAACTGCTTATGAAATTTTTAATCCTAAAGTTTTCTTTAAAGTTTTTATCCTCTGTAAATGAGTCATTGTCTCATTCAAAATTTCTCAGTCAATGGTAAGGTTTTATTTTGAATATGTGTGTCAACAAGTTGTTTTTCCTTTATTTTCAAGATCACTGAAAGAATATTCCAGCTCACCATTCTGGCAATGCTATCATACTTTCCGGACAAAAGGAAAAAAAAAAATCTAAACCTGCCTCTAATGGTTTCTTCCAGAATTAGCTGACAGCATTGTGAGCTTATGAGAAAAGATGATGAGTTCTGGCAAGGAATTCACAAGCAAAAGAGGGTCTCTGCTGTTAAGAGACCTCAGAGGCCATCTAGGCTCAACCACTTCATTTTAGACTGAGGCCCAGAGGGACTAAGTGATTTTCCAAGGTCACACAGGTAGTAAACTTTGGAGATGGGATTTGAACCCAGATCCTCTGACTCCAGAACTAGGGCTCTTTCCATTGTAAAGCACTCAGTTTGAATGCTTGGCTACACCTCCATTTATACCTGGAGATTTTTCTTCTAAGTGAATTATAACACTGTGAATCACCTCTAACACACTGTTAGTTTTAATATTAATTATTTTCTACCAGAAAATTTTTTCTCATGAGTTCTCAACAAAGTGAGATATGACTCTATAGCTCATAAGACGTAAGTTAATCTGCCCTTTGGTTACTGATGCTCAAAGAGCCTCAATCATTTACTAGGTTTTGTATTTAATTCTTGCACTCAGCTAACTTTTAAGTGAACTGTGAAATGACACACGGTACAAGAGTCTCATCAAGAAGTTAGCTGATAACTAGTTTGGTCACTCTTAAAAACAAAAATTGAGCTGTTCATATTTCTTTTCTAAACCTGAGGAAAGATGTCTTCCAAACTATAGAATCACTGTGTTAAGTTGTGCCACTATAGTCTGATTTGTAATTCTGAGCCAGTATTCAACAGAATGCAGTAAGTACGTTTTATCAGGCTGTTCTATCAGGTGAGGACAAAGAAGTTGGTTTTGTCTTTAGGTCCCCAACACAATAATGCCTAGAATAATGCCTGGCAAATGTGCTAAGTATTTAAAAATGCCTGTTAACTAAAAGACTAAGGCAGAAGGTGCCAATGTTGTAAAAAACTGTTATTGCAAGATACACTAAATGTCATCACATTTATTATGAAGTACTCAATTATGGCTGAAGATACTTCTCCCCTTCCATCAAAGACAGGTATAGAATACTCCTTGAAGCAAAGTCTCAAGTCTAGCATAAATCTGGGGACATCCTATATGATGTTGCTTCACAGAATGGCAGTAGTAGAAGAGGAAAATTTTAGTTAATGATGTTCAATTAGGTACATATGTACTATTAAACCAAGGCACAACACAATCTTTATATGTCATTACTCATTCCTTAACATCTTCAGCATTCTCTTTCAGAAGGCAGTTTACCTAAAGGTTAAGGCATTCAAGCACTAGAAGGAAACAGAATGCAATGTCCTAGACCCAACTTACATGTGCAACTCTTCTGAACTATCTATATCATTATACCCACTAATAATCAACAACCTGAACGATGAAGGAAGTTCACATTAGCAATCACGTGGTAGTCCTCCAATATTTGGTTATACAGGTGCAGCAGCAGCCATACTAGCTTACCCAGGATGGCTGCTAGTACAGGTTCTTCTTTATTAGGAAAGATAGATGTTCAAGGGGTCAACAATCTTTGAAAATTACTCATTAGTTAAAGGGAAAAATCAGCACCCTTAACTTCAGAGAAAATACAAGCAGAAAAATAAAGACCAACAGACAGGGCTTCTAACCATCTGAGAAATTAGCACAGTTCAACAGACATATTCAACTGTCTGGCCAAGGCAATACATACAGTTACCAAAGAAAAAAGCATCAACGTCTGGGTTTTCAAAGTTGGGGATGGGGGGGGGGGGGCCCTGCTCCTTAATGGCTACCCAGAGTTTCATCTGGTCAAATCACAAGAATGCTCTTCCAATGAGTGAGCCCTGAAGCAAAATGCTAACCTCAGAGTGTATACACCCTTCAAGGTCAGAGGGCATCACTACCATTATGATCTACTCCCTAATTACAAAGTAACAAAAGGTGTGAGCATTCCTGAAAAACAAGCCTCCCCTAATCAAGCCATGTGAGGCCTATGAATAGGCGAGAAGATCTTATAGCCCATTAATATTACAATAGGAAACCTGTTAGCTACTAGTGATAATGAAGAGAGAGTTCTTTTGATTGTAGAGGAACCGTCTACACACACACACACACACACACAAATGGAATCTACACACTAACCTCTAAAAGAAAGTAAAGGAATCATTTAAAAGGGGGCTCTGGGAACACCTGTGTCTTGTAGCAGGAGACTCTATGGAATCAAGAAACAGTACATTTTAAATAGCATTCCTTTCAAAACAAGAATTGTCCAGGGTCACACAGTTAATAAATATCTCAGGCCAGGCTTGAACTAAAGAAAATGAGGTCCTCCTGATTCCAAGACCAGTGCTCTATCTAGTGTACTACCTTGCTACACTATATTTATGATATGCCATAATAAAAAACAAAGCATCAGAAGAAGCAAAACTTACTAATAGTTACTACTCAGAAATTCCACCTAATTAAACAAAATTTTCTATAGAGCAAATCAAGTGATTTTAAAGCAAGAGCTAAAACGTATTTCATATAGGTTTTTTCTTAAATGTCCATGTTCTCCTAATAAGATGAAATATTTCTTTTATCCCTCGATTCAAAATTTCTGGGAATTCAACATCTTTAGGCCACTGATCATACCAGCTAAAAAGTTGGTCTTCCCCAGTACACATGAGGCTATGAAGCTTGCTCCCCAAAGTTGTACTTATTGAGAAACTCTTAGAATGTACTTTTGTTAAGTATGTCCTTGAAAAGAAAGAGATTTAGCACCAGAGCAGGAAGACCGATCCAAGGCTTTTAAGTTTTCTCTCCCGCTGAATACTGCCTACAGCTCTCTCTCCTCTCTATGGTAAGTTGTTATTGTCAAACTGGAAAGCAGCCAAATTACCATCACTACAGCAACTTTTTTGTGCTTAAGCTGGACATTATAATTGTACTGTGCCAGCAGTCAGTGAAAATTGAGATGTTCCAAATTATGCAATTTGCATGAAATCTTCTCTTTCTTAATTCAGACATTATGTGTTGTCTCCCAGAACATTAAGCAGAGTAACTTGGTAATGATGGGGGAAACTCCAGCAGCCAGCATTAGCAGCTAAAGTGTCCTCAACAAGAAATTTAACACATTAGCTTGTAATGTTTAGTGCAACACCTACCTAGCAATAAATATTTGCATCCCAAAAGGAAATCCTTAAAATTTTGTTCTTTCCCATCAACCACTGCTCACCCAGTAAGAACTGCCTCTCGGGGTGGCAAGGTGGCGCAGTAAATAGAGCACCAGCCCTGGAGTCAGGAGTACCTGAGTTCAAATTGGGCCTCAGACACTTAATTTAAAAAAAAAAAAAAAAAAAAACTAGCCGTGTGACCTTGGGCAAGTCACTTAACCCCAA
>JAQQSW010001705.1:0-16505 GCA_028646575.1 Pseudocheirus occidentalis
CTGCGATGAGCCCCTCCCTGTTCAGGTGTGAATTACTCCCAAGGAGTTAACTGGAAGTAAGGAGCTAAGCCTTTAGTAGGTGCCAATAGAAAGGGGCATGGAAGATCTTCTGATTTGATTAACATTACAACCATCATCAATCAGTGCTGAATCCATTGACCATATATTTCAAGCTGAAGTCAGTCCTTCTCTAACTGACCTTCCAACGGAAGAAGAGGTTTTGAATGCCATTCGGTTCCTCTCATGTGGCTAAGTGCCTGGTGCTGATTCTATTCCACCTCAGACTTAGAAGGTAGGGGATCCACTGTGTATACAAAAGCTGACTGAAATTTTCTGGGTTATATGGCAAGAGGAGGTTATCCTTGAGGAGTTCAAAGATTCCTCCCTTGTTCATCTCTATAAAGGTCAAGGAAATATATTATTTCATGACAATCACAGTGGGGTGAGGGTAGGGGGGTACTCTTAGTCATTGCTGGCAAGATTCTTGCCAAAACTGATCTTTCACATTGAAGCCGGTTATCTACCCAAGAGCCAGTGTGGCTTCAGAAAGGACTGAAGAACATTTAATATGATGTTTGCTGCCTGACTACTCCAGGAGAAATGCCAGAAGCAGAACAGAGATCTGTACACAATGATTATCAATCTGATCAAGGCCTTTGGTATTGTTAGTCATAAGGGCTTATGGAAAATTATGGCAAAATTTGGTTGCCCAGAGGAATTAATTACTATTATTCATTAGTTCCATGATAACATGCTTGAATAGGTTCTGGATAATTAATGAAACTCTTATGCTTTTTCAGTCACCAGTGGAGTGAAGCAGGCCTAGGTGCTTGCTCCCATGCTTTTTAGCATGATGTTTTCAGCTATGTTGTCAGATGCCTTCAATGAGAACAAAAATCAGCTACTGCACTGACAATAAATTATTTAACTTGAAAAGGCTACAAGCCAAGACTAAAGTGGAGAGAGAATTGGTGTGGGACTTTTTGTTCATGCATAATTGTGGACTCAATATAGCCTTTGAGGCTAAGATACAACAAAGTATAGTTTGATTCTCTGCTGCTTGTGCCAATCTTGGCTTAACAATGAACACCAAGAAACACAGGTTCTCACCAGCTAGCACAACACCATCCATATATGGAACCACTGGTTACAGAAAATGGAGAAATTTTGAATGCTGTGGATAAGTTCACTTATCTTGGCAGTATACTTTCCAGAGATGTACACATAAATGATGAGGCTGACACATGTACTGCCAGAGCTTGTTCAGTGTTTAGGAAGCTCTGAAGGAAATTATGGGAGAGAAGAGGTATTAGACTGCCTACCAAACTCAAAGTCTACACAGTCACTGGGCTGACCTCATTGTTGTGTTCCTATGAAACCTGCACAGTATACAGCACCATGCCAGGAAACTGAATCGCTTATATTTGGATTGTCTTAGAAAGATTCTGAAGGTCACATGGCAAGATAAGGTACTGGACACTGAGGTCCTTTCTAAACTGCCAAGCATTCAGACTCTACTGCACAGAGCACAGCTTTGATGGGATGGCCACATTGTTTAGATGTCAAATGCACATTTCCCTAACAGACGATTTTATGGAGAGCTCACACAAGGCAAGTACTCACATGAAGGTCAGAAGAAGCAATACAAGGACACTCTCAAGGTCTCTCTCAAGAACTTTGGAATAGATTGTAAGACATGGGAGACACTGGCACAGGACCATCCAGTATGGAGTGTCCACACCAAAGAAAAGCAGAATTGCAGTAGCTCAAAAGAAACATGAGATGCACTATTTAGAGTTACTCTGCTCTAAATGTTCATGTGTACCATTTGTTCCTGACCTGTGGTAGAGCCTTCTGAGCTCACAGTTGGACACACTGTACCTTAGCCCCAACAGAGTGATGTCATCTTGGTCCTCTGTGAGAATGAAGGACAACAACCACCACCAGCTTTCTACCAACACAGTGCAGCATACTGAATTCTGATAAGAATAGCACACATATAATGAAGTTCATATTAGGTCTATTGTATGTAAATAAATTGTACATGACCATTGTATATTATATATCATCTACTATATGCAATATCTGTATCTTTAATAAGTGTTTGCTGACATGACTTTACTCATATTTTTAAAAGCCACAACTCTAGACCCAGTCCTTCCCAAGACTTTTTTCTTTATTTCAAACAAAATAATAATTCTTTAAACAGAGAAAACTTTAAACAGTTTATTATTATGCCTTCAAAAATTCATGCACTGATTTTATTGGAGTATGACACAACATTTTCTGAAATCCCTAGGCGTAGATCTAGCCGAAAAGAAAAAGAGAATATGAATTTGTAGCCTGGCTCCTTATGGACAGCTCCAAGCTTCCCCTAGCTCAAGAAGCACTTCTGATTTCAAAGTGGCTGGAGTGGTATGGGATAGAGTAAGGGGGGAGGGAAAGCTCAATAAACATGGCCCAAGACAGACACATTGGGAAGAGATAAAGACAGGAGTAAAGTGAAAAAGAAACAAAGAAGGAGGGGCAGGGGCTGGATTATGTTTAAGTAACTGTGCTTAGGTGCTCCTTTTCATGTAAGATCAGTCTGTTACTATGGCTGCATACCAGAAGGGCTTCTGCAAGTGTTGAAAAAAAAAAGATAATGTCTTTTTTTTTGAGAAATATGTATTTTGGGGCAGTCACCAATATAACTTGTCTCAACAACTGCATCAGGTATGAAAAGGCTTTCAGTTGAGAAGACCCTGACACATGAGAATTGGCCAATTGAAAAGTTAGCCTTTTTTTTTCTTAAAAATTCTCTTACCGTGAAAAGGAGCACCTAACCATAGTTATTGAAACATAATCCAACTCCTTCTCCAAAGTCATGGCTTTGAATAATATAAAGAATGAAGTCATGAGAACAAGCATTTATTAAGCACCTACTATGTGTGAGGTTCTGTGCTAAGTGCCAAAGATTAAAAAAAAATGCAAAAACAGTCCCCACTTTCAAGAAGCTCCTCGTCTAATACATACAAGCAATTACATATAACTGAGATATGTACAGGATGATCTGGAGATGATATCAGAGGGAAAGCACTAAAATTAAGGTGAACTGGGGAAGTTTCTTGCAGAAGGTGAAACCTTACCTGGGATGTGAAGAAAGCCAAGGAAATCAGGCAGGGGAGACAGGAAGTGAGAGCCTTCCAGACATGAGGGACTGAGCCACCAAGAACGCCTAGCCTGAGGAGATGGGATTACTTGTATAAGGAATAGCAAAGTGTCACTGGTTCACAGAGTAAATGTCAAAGAGTCTAAGAAGGCTGGAAATGTAGGTTATGAATGGCTTTAAAAATCAAAAGAATTTCTTTTTCTTGTGGCACAGGAGTGGCAGCCAGGTGGTGTGGTAGACAAAGTCTTGGACTAAGAGTTAGGAAGAGTGTAGTGCCAATCCTGCCTCTGATGCTCACTTAGCTGTGTGACCCTGGGCAAGTCATTTAACCTCTATCTGCTTTCAGTTTCCTCATCTCTAAAGTGGGGATAATAGTAGTGCCAACCTTCTAGGATAATTGTAAGGACAAAGTGAGATGATATATGTAAAGTAGTTTTCAAGCCTTGAAACCTCTTTTGTTTGTTTTTCTTTTTGTTTTTTGGAGAGGGGAAGGGAAGGCAATTGGGGCTAAGTGACTTGCCCAAGGTCACCCATCTAGTGTTAAGTGTCTGAGGCCAGATTTAAACTCACATCCTCCTGACTCCAGAGTTGGTCCTCTACTCACTGTGCCTCCTAGCTGCCCCAAAACCTTATATTTAAAAAAATTATTTATTTGTTTGTTTGTTTACTTTTAGTTTACAACATTCAGTTCCACAAACTTTTGAATTCCACATTTTCTCCCTCTCCTTCCCTCCTCTTGGAGGCGTACAATTGGATATAGCTTCTACAAATACCTTCACATCAAACGGTCAAATTGTAAAGGATTATAACCAATGGAATGAACAATGAGAAAGAAGGAACAAAACAAAACAAAAAAGAGAGAGAGCAAGTAGTTTGCTCTTGAAGCCTATTTTAATGTTAGCAATTCTTATTAGGTGGCACAGTCAAGTCAGCTAGGGTGAGTGCAATGTAGTGGATCAGGTGCTAAGCTTGGAGTCAGGAAGCTCCGAGTTCCAGTTCTGCCACAGACACTTACTAGCTGTGTGTTCCTGGACAAATCACTTACCCTCTTTCAGTCTCAGATTCATCATCTGTGAAAATGAGGAAGTTGGACTCTCAGGTCCAACTGGTCCAGCTGGATTCCTTCCAGCTCTAAATCTATGATCTTATGGATAACACCTTACTCACTCTCCTGCCCCTTGCACAGGGCAAATCACCAAGTTAATGAACTGGATACTGAAGAGAAAACACAAGGAACCAAGTTAAATAAAAACCATCCCTGTCCCTTGAAAACCACTAAAGATAACTGATGACTCCAAAAGACAGCATTGCCTAACCCGAGTTATGGACCTCATCATGTCTCCTTTGGATTGCTGTGATGGTCTAATAAGTCTCTCCACCTCAAGTGTCTCTCCCCCACTTTACCCCCAATCTATCCTCTTCTCAGTGAGATTTTTTTCCACTCTTTTTTGGAGGTGGGAAGGCAAGGCAGCTGGGGTTAAGTGACTTGCCCAAGGTCACACAGTTAGTTAAATGTCAAATGTTAGTTAAGTGTCAAATTTGAACTCAGGTCCTCCTGACTCCACCTGCACCACCTAGCTGCCCCTCAATGAGATTTTTCTAAAGTATAAATCTGACCATGTCACAGTTCCTACCCCTTAACAATGAGCTCCAGGGATTCCTTATTGCTTCCAGGATCATACACACACACACACACACACATGAATATATATTCATATGTACATTGTATATATATGCATGTGTGTATGTGTGTATATATGTATGCGTGTTTAGATATAAATATACATATACAAATATACGTGTGTGTGTGTGTGTGTGTGTGTGTGTGTGTAAACTTCTCTGTTTGGCATGTAAGGCGCTTTATAGCTTCATCTCTTTCCATCTTCCCAATCTCATACTTTACCCTCTTCCACCATCTATAATCTAGCCACCCTGGCCTATTTGTAGTTGATAAAACAGGACATTGCATATCCCACCTCAGTCCTTTTTTGCCAGCCATCCCGTCCCATCTCTCATTCCTGGTACGCTCTGCTCCCTTACCTCTGTCCTTTAGCTTACTGGGCTTCCTTCAAAACTGAGATTAAATCTTACCCCCTGCTCAAGGCCTTTCCCCAAACTCTTCACTGCTGAAGCCTCCTGATGCTGGATTGCTGGATTACCTTCATTTATTCCATATGTCTCTTGTACACAACTAATTTACATATTGTCTTCACATTAGAATTACATTCCTTGAGGGCATATACTGTTTTTGCCTTCTTTTTATCCTAAGAGCTTAGCACCGTGCCTGGAACATAAGTGCTTAATAAACACTTGTTGAGTGATGGATTGACTGATTGAAATGACCAATCTCAACAAAGATATCCCTAGCAACATCTTTTATAATAGTAAAAAAAATAGAGACAAACTGTGCTTTATGATTGTGGGATGACTGAATGAATTGTTGTACATTAATATAATGGAATATTGTATTGTAATAAATGATGAATAGGAAGAGTTCAAAAATAGGGAAAGACATCTGAATTTTACAGGGTAGAAAGCAGAACCAAAATCCTAAATGTATAGAGCAACTATATAGTAACCTTGGTGTAAGTAGGCTTGTCCCCAATAAGTAGTATGGAAATGTCGTTGTATAACTTTAAAGGAGGTAGAACAGATAATTCTAACCTCTTCTCTCCTGACTTCTCCAAGAGAGACTTTGAATCTTGCCAGGAGCGTAAGCAGGAGGTTGGGGCCAGAAGGTTGACTACTCTGTTCTGCTCAGAGAGTGGGGGGGTACCAAGCTAGAATCACATCTCCCTATTCCCTTAAATACTATTAGTCTAGGGCAGTGGTTCTCAACTTTCCTGATGCCGTGACCCTTTAATACAGTTCCTCATGTTGTGGTGACCCCCCAACCATAAAATTATTTTCATTGTTACTTCATAACTATAATTTTGCTACTGTTATGAATTGTAATATAAATATCTGATATGCAGGATGCATTTTCATTGTTACAAACTGAACATAACCCACAGGTCGAGAATCGCTGCGGATGTGGTTTTCAGGTTCATGCTAAACTTCTGATCATTGTTCATTACTGCAGAAAGGAGGACCTAAGCTCATATTCAAGGCTTGACTCCCTTTCTACCATATACTATACTAGTTTTACAATGAACACACATAATAAGTAGTAAAAAAAAAAAAGCCCATTATCTAAGTCTATAGCAAAACAGAAATCAGAGAAGGTTTACATAAGAGACATGCCAGACAATGCAGAGTGAAGGAACTCTCCCACTGGTAGGGAGGTAACTCTCTTCAACCAAGAAAAGAGTCCTAGAATCTCACCCAAAGGGGAAGGAAATTCCCAGAAGTATCCAACATTGTAAGCTGGGGACCTGATGGGGATTGCTAGCTCCTCTCATGACAGCTCTTCTCCAAATCTTGTCTATCCGTCCATCCGTCCTTCCTTCCATTCAAGTAGGAATAGAAAACATGGGTAGTAGGATTGAGATTATGAAGGAAGCAGAAAAGAGAGGCATAGGAGGGCTGTAGGTCATAGTAAGAAAGAAGAATAGATTTAAGAGGAATGAGGCAGAGAGAGAAAGTGAATTATAAGAGGTTACTATCAAAGACGTAGAGTTTCAGACTTCAGAATTATGGATATAGCCCAGTTATGAGTGATGATGTGAACTAAATTGTGACTATCTCTTGAGATATGGAAGGAAGTGAAGTAGACTAAAGATATGAGTTAGGGAAACACAAGAGGTTGATGAATTGGGAGGCCAGGGTGTGTTAGGGAACATCACTGTGTACAGTGAAGTTGCCATGTATGAGGCAGAGGCTGGGGTAGAGAGGACAACTGTGAGTTAAATTTGAAAGTCCTTGAGAAAGTAGGAGAAATAATTTAGAAGCCAGAAGGTGAATAAACAAGCTTCTGAACAAGGTGATACTAACAGAGAAAACCTCAAAAGAGAGGGAAATTGTTGATTTGATGGTAACAGGAGGTAATCTAGAGGGCCACTTGAGGAGAAAGGGATATACCTAATCCTCCACCTGACCTAGTGTATTGGGTGCCATGACAGAAGAAGCCAGTGCTAAAGAGGATGGCAAGGAATGAAATGTATTATAAAAAGAGGATTACCTTTCCTTAAGAACAAGAAAATGGGAAGAATGGGAGAATAAATCTAGGATGAAAGCAAGGGGTAGAATGGGGTTTCAGAAGGCACAATTAAAGAGGAAAGTAAAAGAGCATAGGCACCAGGGGAGGATGAGGCAGAACTAGATTGGAATGACAGAGCAGGAAACAGTAGCAGCAGAGTCCTGACTAGCAATTGTGGTCAGTAAAGGAAGTACCATAAAATGTGCTATGGAGAAAGACACACAAAATCCATTCTAAACTCAGCTTTCAAAGGCAAATTCAGGCATGAAGGAGGGGAATCAAAGACCCAGATGAAGAGACTACTAATCTCAGGACACAAGGCCCCATGGAGGAGAGATCCCAGGACATGAGACCCCAGGAAGTCCCTAGGTCACTGCTAGGGAGGATGACAGAATACAACTCACCCCATTCTAGTTACAGATCTAGGTAGCAAGAGGTTTTCCTCTACACATTCCAAATTATAGCTATAAGGGGAGGAAGGGATAGAAGTATGCTAGCCAAAGGATGAGGAATTTTCAGGTTGACAGGGGTCCTGCAATCACAGAAAGTGATGTCAACCTCTTCTCTTTCCACACACCAAGAAGCATGTAGTAGAGTGGAAGCAGCAGAGAGTTTAGGTTAAGGAAGTAATTGGATCTCTGGGGACCTGCCTAGACTCATGCTCAGTGCCATTTGTTTTGTCTCATCTCAAAACAAAGTGCCCAGAAGATATTGGATGCTCAATGGTTATGAAGGGCTGAGGTGTGGTTGTTTTTCTCGTATACATTAGTGAACTTCAATAAAGTATGTATTGTCCCTACATGAGCCAGGAGGTTCTAGACTGAGTTAGACATCATGTGGAAAATTGAACAGTGCTTCTAATGATTCTAAGCCAATCTCTAATATATTTACAATATCCTTCCAGTGACATTATGTGGCCATGGAATACCATGATATCAAAAGAATCAAAATGGCAAATGACTTGAAAGACAATGAAGAAAATCATGGTTATCTAAACTGTAATGTATTACCAATGGTGATTTGCATGCACATAGTTTCACTAGCAGTTTCATAAAACATTATTTGTAACATGTATGTCTGGAAAGAGATATGGACTGGTCACATAATGGAAGCAAGAGATAACAAATGAACAGCCTAAATATCATAGCCAAAAAAAACCTCCTAAAGAAAATCTTGTAGTGCATCAAGTAAATCTCTGTGAAGGACTTATACACGGTACGTGGGTTGAAACAGTGTGAAAAGGCTGCAATCTGCACCAGTGGAAGAAGTACTCATAGCAATTTTGGGGATGCATCGCAATAGTGGCAACAAAAACATGTCTTTTGAAGCATCAAACACTTTGGCACCATTGAAGATGTTATCCTGTTTCCCAAATGCAGTGCAGCTTAGTCTCCTCTTTTTTTTTCAATTATGGGCTCCACTTGTAACCCATCTGAAGAACATGTCTGTGATACAAATATTGGTGGGTTAATTTGAGGAGTCACCCGTTCAGCTACATGACATGATCTAGATCAATTTGTGTTGTTCACACACTTCGTTTTTCTAGTGTGGATCTTTAGACCAATCTCTAACATTCCATTTCCTACAATAAGTAATCCATCACTTTATATTTTATAGGTACAGACTTTTTGGCAACCCATGAAAGGAGGCCTAAAGTCATAAAATAGAAATTAATGGATTGGAGGATGAAAACATTGAAATGGGAGGATTGGGGCAAAGAAGAGATTTTATGTCAGGTCTTTTATATTAAAAGTTGGTGAAAACATAAAATTCCAGAGGAGGAATAACTCCACTAAATAGTACCCTCCTAAAAAAGAGCGTAGGGAGATTCAGTGCATCTTAATGAAGGACTATTGAAGCCAATTATTAAATGTTATGGGAGAGAGTGGACAAACTATGGCTAGTAATAAGGATAATAACTTTGGTTTACAGATGCTTTAAAGTTTGCAGTGCTTCCTTCACAATAACCTGGTAAGATTTGTAGTGTATGAATTATGATTTCTATTCTAGGCCAAAGGTGACTTGGTCACAGGTCATGGTCACAGCTGGTTAACTGTGGAATCAGGATTCAAACCCAGATCTCTCCTAACTCTAGAGTATAGTATTCTTTCTACTACACCATATTTCCTTTGTAAAGGAAGGATTTATGGGGTTTTTTTTAAGAGAAGAAAAGGAAGAACAAGGAATCATGATTAGAGATGTGAAAATTTTCTAGGATAGCAGAAGTTCTAAAGAATGTAACAAAGCTGGGAAGACATGTGAACTGATGCAAAGTGAAGCGAGTGGGACCAAGCGAACAATACAGTGACAGCAATATTGTAAAGATAATCAACTGAGAAAGACTTAACTCTGATCAATACAATGATACAATAGGACTCCAAAGAACTCATGGTGAAAAATGCTCTCTACTTTCAGATTGAAAACTAATGGACTCAGAACACATATTGAAATGTATTTTTTCCTGTATTTATTTATTTATTTTTGCTTTGCCCCTCCCCACCAGAACTTGGCTGATGCAGAAATATATTTTGTATAATGGGTATCCTATTTCTCATTGTATAAATGGGTAGGAAAGGGGGAGGAGAGAGGGAATAATTTGTAACTGAAAATAAAACAATCTATAAAAAATGAAGAATATAACAACATAAAAGGGTCTGGAAAGGAAATGGCTAAATGGCTAAATTACACACAATGGGAAAGAGAAAGGAAAAATAAGAGAAATAATACTGGAGTCTATTGGGGTTTTTTTGTTCGTTATTGTTTGTTACTATTTTGTTTGTTATTGTTATTTTTGTTTATTATTATTGTTGTTCAGTCATTTTGGTGTCTTCTTGACTGCATTTGGGGTTTTCTTGGCAGATACCGAAGTAGTTTGCCATTTCCTTCTCCAGATGAGGAACTGAGGCAAACAGGGTTAAGTGACTTGCCTAGGGTCACACTGAGGCTAGTTTCAAACTCATGAAAATGAGTCTTCCTGACTTCAGCCCAGTGCTCTATTCATCTGTGCAACCTATCTGCCTGTATTGGTTTTATATGAAATCAAATCCAATTAAATGGTTATTCAATATTTTTCATGTAAATAACAGTGTAGAAAGTGATGATGGAGAAATGCTTTCAAACAAATAAAAAAAAAACCCTTATCCTTGTAGAACTTCAGTCTAACAGTGGGATACATGTAATCCTTGATTCAGGGGCAATTATAGGACATGACAAATTTGTATATACCTTGGAGTATTTCTCTGACTTCTTATCTTCAGTCAGCTAATCTGGGAATTTCCTGCCTGACACCACCGAGTTTGTTGCCACCAACTCCACTTGCAAACCTATTGGTTCACAGAGCTGAAAGTGTGAACAGTTTTAGTTATAGGTCAAAGAGCAAATAAAGCTAATTTGAAAGCCCAGAGAAAATAGAAACAGCTGCCAGTGAGCCACCCTTCCCAGAGGACAGTGTTGCGTTTGCGTGTGCGTGTGTGTGTGTGCACGCGCGCTCCAGCACAGGCATCTCGGAGGACTTCTCCAAGTTAGCACTTCTAGTTCAGTATCTATGATCCTATGATGACCTTATCCATTATTTCTTTGACTTTCTGTATTGCCCTGCCTCAGCAATTCTCAAAATGTGGTCCAAGGACCCCCAAGAATTACCAACACCCTTTCAGGTCTTCAAGGTCAAAATGATTTTCATATTAATTCTTAAATGTTATTTACCTATTGAAGTGCCCCTCCCTTTTCCAACAACATATCTGTGTGAGGCCTGGATTTTATTCATATACTTCAATCAAAATAACATATCAAAACAGACTGAATGTAGAAGCAAATATGGGATCCAGTTGTCTTCTATTAAGTCGGACATTAAAGAGATTTGCCAAAATATATAAAACAATGCTACTCCTCTAGCTGAAATTTTTTTTGGAAAATATAGTAGCTTTTCATTAAAATGTTATTTGTTAACATATAATGGGTTTATTATTATTTTAAGATGAATTAATAAATGCATATTTAAAATTTTATTGGTTTTAATTTCTTGCAGGGTAAATCTTGATAGATGTTATAACCCCTATAGACAAAAACTCTTTGGGATCTTCCATCATTTTAAAAAAGATAAATGGGTCCTGACACCAAAAAGTTTGAGAACTATTGCTCATATGAGAACCTGTAGCTCATTTTTCCTGACCTTCTCTTCATCTCCCAGAAGATGGCATCAGTCCTTCCCTTTCCCAAGGAACCAGGGCTCCATCACAGCCTCACAGAGGAAAAGCCCTTTAGGTAGGGTCCATGGACCCCAGATTAATTAAGCATGTGTCTTGGCAGAGTACGTTTAGAGATGAAAATGGCATGCCAGACTAGGGTGCTTCCATTTCCTCGTACATATGTTTTCATAACCTTGGGCTTCAACTGAAGCAGAACCAGTCACCAGGGAACATTTTTTCCATCACACTTCTGTTCAGGTCCCTGCTGTCCTTTTTATATTTGCTCCTGGTTAAGTTTACAATCTGATATCATCATTTGCCCAGGACCTGGTCAGTGTGCCTCCCATAGGTCTAGAGTGGGAGTTCTTAACCTGGGGTGTGTGTGTGTGTGTGTGTACAGATGCATACATATCAACACATAAACACACACATCTATGTGTGTGTGTGTGTGTGTATAGGGCATATGAATTTGTGTATATATGTATATGCACATATAAATATACACACATGTGTATGTGTATTGCATGTATATACATGTACCCCATGTTCACAGACCCCAGGTTAATAATATATATGTACATGTTTATATGTATTTATATGCATACCTTTGTTTACATATATAAAACTGCATTTCAATGTAATTAGTTTCTTTAGTAATTCTATGTATTTTGTTTTGTTTATTTAACAGCATTATTCTTTTTTAAACAATTAATTTTTAGTTTTCAACATTCACTTCCATAAGATTTTGAGTTTTAAATTTTCTCTCTCTTCCTCTCCTCCCCTCTCCCCAAGACAGTGCAGTCTCATATAGGTTCTACTTATACATTCATATTAAACATCTTTTCACATTAGTCATGATGTAAGGAAAAATTAGAGCTAATGGGAGGAACCACGAGAAATAAGAAACAAAACAAAACAATAGAAGAAAAGGAGAGCAAATAGTGTGCTTCTGTTGGCATTCAGATGCCAAAGTTCTTTCTCTGGATAGGGATTTTCCATTCTGAGTCTTCTGGAGTTGTCTTAGATCCTTACATTACTGAGAAGAGCTAAGTCTATCAAAGTCAATCATTGTACAATGTAGCTGTTACTTTGTACAATATTCATCTGGTTCTGCTCATTTCACTCAGCATCAGTTCATATAAATCTTTCCAGGTTTTTCTGAAGTCCACCTGCTCCTCATTTTTTATAGCACAATAGTATTCCATTACATTCATATACCACAAATTGTCCAGCCATTCCCCAATTGATGGACATCCCCTCAATTTCCAATTCTTTGTCACCACAAATGCTATAAACATTTTTGTACATGTGGATCCTTTTCCCATTTTTATGATCTCTTTTGGATATAGACCTAGAAGTGGTATCACTTGGTCAAAGGGTATGCACAGTTTTATAGCCCTTCGAACACAGTTCTAAATTGCTCTCCAGAATTATTGAATCAATTGACAACTCCACTAATAATACATTAGTGTTCCAACTTTCCTATATCTTCTCCAACATTTAACATTTTCCTGTTTTTTCATGTTAGCCAATCTGATAGGTGTGATGTAGTATCTCAGAGCTATTTTGATTTGTATTTCTCTAATCAGTAGTGATTTAGAGCATTTTTTATGATTATCGATATCTTTAATTTCTTCCTCTGAAAACTGCCTGTTCATATCCTTTGAACATTTATCAATTAGAGAATTCAACCCAGTTCTTTATATATTTTAGAAATGAGGCCTTTATCAGAGACACTGGCTGTAAAAATTATTTCCCAGCTTTCTGTTTCCCTTCTAATCTTGGTTGTGTTGGCTTTGTGCAAAAAACCTTTTCAATTTAATGTAATCAAAATGACCCATTTTGCATTTCAAATGTTCTCTATCTATTGTTTGGTCATAAATTCTTCCCTTCTCCATAGACCCGACAGGTACACTATTCTGTGCTCTCCTAGTTTGCTTACAGTATCAGCTTTTATATCTAAATCATGTACCTGTTTTGACTTCATTTTGGTGTATATGCAGTATAAGATATTGGTCTATACCTAGTTTCTTCCATGCTATTTTCTAGTTTTCCCAGCAATTTTTGTTAAATAGTGACTTCTTTTCCCAGGAACTGAAGTCTTTGGATTTATCAAATAGTAGATTACTATAGTCATTGACTATTGTGTCTTGTGTACCTAACCTATTCAACTGATTCACCATACTATTTCTTAGCCAGTGCCAAGTAATTTTGATGATTGCTGCTCCATAGTACAATTTAAGATCTGGTACGGCTAGGCCACCTTCCCTTGTATTTCTTTTCATTAATTCCCTTGATATTCTGGACTTTTTGTTCTTCCAGATGAATTTTGTTATTGTTTTTTCTAGCTCTATAGAATCATTTTTTGGTAGTTTGATTGGTACGGCACTGAATAAGTAATTTAATTTAGTTAAGTCTGAGACACTACCTCAGCGGTTCTCCAGATGTGGTCTAAGGACACCTTGGGATCCCCAACACCCTTTCAGGAGGTCCTTGAGGTCAAAGCTATTTTCATAATAATACTAAGACATTATTTGCCTATTAAAATGTTCCTGCCTTTTTGAAGAACATATGATGTGAGGCTGGATACATATAGACAGTATGTGTACATATGTAATATGTATGTATATTATGTACATATATAATTTTATGGTTTTAATAACATCATTCTGAGTAGGGGTCCATAAACTTCCCCAGATCCCCAAGGGTTAAGCCTTGTTCTCTCCTCATTTGTTTCTCATTCCCCCATGATTCCTTCTGGAACAGAAGGGTGGGATTATTTGAATGAGGCTGCTTTCCAGAGTACCCGGGAGAGAGTAGAGGAAGATATGCACTTTACTGTACCCCAAGAGAGAATTATTTATAGTTCCTGCTAGATACACCATAATACATAGTGCTAGTAAATGCACAAAAGATATGCAAAGGACAGTGTGAGGTCCAGGGATTGTGGGGATTAGGAAATGCTTCCTGGAGGGGATGGTCTTTGAATTAGTATTTAAACAATGAATCGAAATTTAGCCCACAGAAAGGTAGTGAAGACAGTCCAGTAAAGGGAAATACAGAGAGAAGGGTGGGACTGTATGCTATGTAGAGGCAGCTAGGTGGTGCGTTGGGTAGACTGCTGAACCTAGAATCAAGAAGAAATGAATTCAAATCCAGCCTCAGACATTTACTAGCTGCATGACTTTGGGTAAGTCACAAACTCTCTCTGCTTTGGAGAAAACATTTGTAAAACACTATATAAAGACTACCTTTTATTATTAGCCGTCATTATTGGGAAGGGGAGTAGTTTGAGATAAGGCTGGAAAAAATAGAAACTGAGATATGTGTGTTTGTTGAAATTGTTTTGGTTTCATGGTGGGAATGAATCATATACATACACACATATAAAGTAAATTACCTTTTTTTTAAAAAAAATCTATAGAGTTAAAAAACTTTCTGAAAGTCTTAATAAAAAAAGATAAATTTAATTTTATCCAGGATAGTTTCCAGGGTACCTTGCTTTTAGATGTCCCCAGTGACCTATGTTGCCCCTATTATTTCATAAATCTATGACTTTTAAATTCACTTGTTCAGAGCAAACTAACCTGGCTTTAATTATTTAAAATTCTTGATGGTTTCATGTCTCCTACCAAATTTATTAGAAAATAATGGTTAATGTTTTGTTAAAGAATTTTTAAGAATAAATTTTAATTGTTTTTTTTAAACTATTCCTTATGTTTCCCCCATATTCTTCTATTTTCCCCTTCCCCCTCCCAGAGATCTATCTTTTATCACAAAGAATTTTTTTAAAGCAAAGAATAAAAGGAAGATTAAAAATTCAGCAATATGAGTGAACACATTGGAAAAATCAGACATTATATGCAATATTTTACACAGACGGAAGGAACCCCTACCTCTATTTTTGCTAAAGAAATTACTGCAGACTCCTAGCCTGAAATTCATATATTTCTCAGGATTCTTAAAAGATAATGGAAACATACTCGGTACTGCTTGGCCCTACATAGTGACACCAATATGTTTTGCTTCTTTTTCTGAAAAACATTTTATTCCTCTGATATTTTTTTGACCTGCTTGGGTTTGAGGTGAATCTAGAATATAACTGTATATGTGCCCTGAGCACCTAGCATACTGGTGGTGCTCTTGTGTGACAGTGATAACCCAATAATGTAAATATTGTGAGCACTGGCGCATGATGTCTCAAAATTTGGGGCCAGCTAGTAAATATTTGCATAGAACTGGACTAGTAAAAATTGCTCACTTGAATTTGCCTCCCTCTGATTCTTTATGAGGTTATGTTTGCTCTGTAATGTTGGCGGATATTCATGTAAACTAAAGGATTATACAGTGGGTCATTATGTCTATTTTTTTCTTGGATATATGCCAAAGGACAGAATAGGTGAGAGGGCATACCAGGTTGTATGCATGATTTGTGCATTGCATCAGTGAAAGTTGGGCTGGTAAACATATTTGTGGACTTTGGGGTTTTAAAATACTTTTAATATGTTGAAAATAAAATGGAGATAATTGCTACTATTATTCATTGGAAAAACATGGAGATACATAGTTGGGATGATTAGGTTAAACCACCTTGCATGCAGGTCCATTGAATCCTTTTGTTCATGAAAGCCTTTGGATCTTTGGGGCACCCCAAAGGGACTAAGGTTGAAGTGGGCACTGTGAGACTTCTCCAGTCTTTTCCTCCAACATATTTTGCTTTCTTTGTCTTTTTTTCTCCCCATTTTATGCCACCCTTTTCACAGAGTTTAATGGTGGGATTGCACATCTGACACGGAGCCTGTGTAAATCCCGAATCACAGGGATATCCACACCATTAAGGGTTTGGCTTCTCTTTCAAGGATGACACACTTTCATTGACTTTTTTTTTAATATTTTTAAATTTGTTTTCTTGTTTACATCATTCATTTTCATTACATTTTTGAATTACAAATTTTCTCCCTGTCTTGCCTCTGCCCCAACCCTAAAACAGCAATCCCACTGTAAAGCCCCTCTCCTGCTCTGCTCTCTT